>CM053027.1:364181094-364316874 GCA_028564925.1 Lithobates sylvaticus
GCGGGGAGAGGTTTGTTTACATAGACCTCTCCCCGTTCTTCCGCTCCGTAACCCGATCGCGGGATACCAGCGGCGATTGGGTCCGCTGGTCCCGCGGCCGTGGTCACGGAGCTCCCGACCGGGTCGCGGGCGGGCCGCTGGCGGCGCGCGCGCGCCCCCCGGGCAGGCAAATTAAAGGGGACGTACAGGTACGTCCTTTTGCCTGCCCGTGCCATTCTGATGACGTATATCTACAGGAGGCGGTCGGGAAGCGGTTAAAATTATAATGCTACATAACTTCTTTTCTTTTCAGCTCCTCCCACTATGGTCTCTAAGATTGGGAAGGGACTCAGAGGAAGGACACATGATTGCACAGCAACATTGTGCAAAGATGGTGCTTAGCCTTATAATTTTAGGAAAACACGCACACTGTATTAAACATGGACCTAAAACAGAAAGGATCAAATAAAATAATAGATGTGGCTTTACAACCACTTTGCCATTACTTACTCCCTTTTAAAAGAGTAATTTGCCTGACTGTCATGTTAACCACTTTCAGACCGGACCAATTTGCAGCCAAAGGACCAGGCCCCTTTTTGCGATTCGGCACTGCGTCACTTTAACTGACAATTGCGCGGTCGTGCGACGTGGCTCCCAAACAAAATTGACGTCCTTTTTTTCCCACAAATAGAGCTTTCTTTTGGTGGTATTTGATCGATCGCCCCTGCGGTTTTTATTTTTTGCGCTATAAACAAAAAAGAGCGACAATTTAAAAAAAAACGCATTATTTTTTTATTTTTTGCTATAATAAATATCCCCCAAAAATATATAAAAAAATTATTTTTTTCCTCAGTTTAGGCCGATACGTATTCTTCTACATATTTTTGGTAAAAAAATCGCAATAAGCGATTATTGATTGGTTTGCGCAGAAGTTATAGGGTTTACAAGATAGGGGATAGTTTTATAGCATTTTTATTAATATTTTTTTTTTTATTGGTAATGGCGGCGATCAGCAATTTTTATTGTGACTTCAACATTATGGCGGACACATCGGACATTTTTGACACATTTTTGTGACCATTGTCATTTATACAGCAATCAATGCTATTTAAATGCATTGATTCTTGTATAAATGACACTGGCAGTGAAGGGGTTAACCACGAGGGGGCAGTGTAGGGGTTAAGTATGCCTAGGGGTGTGTTTCTTACTGTGGGGGGGGCGTGGCTGTCAGCTAGTGAATGCTGATTTCTGCTCCAATCACAGGGAGCAGAGATTGGCGTCACTAGTTGCTAGGCAGAACGGGGAGATGCTGTCTATTTCCGCATCTCCCCATTCTGCCTTCCCGTGAGACGATTGCGGGTGTCCCCGCGGCGATCGAGTCCGCAGGACCCGCGACCGGCCTCACGGGGGTCCCGACCGGCGCGGGAGCGTGCCGCTCCCGGCGCGCTCCCAATGGCATGGACGGCTTAAAGGAGGGACTTGTATATACGCCCTCCTGCCTGTCCGTGCCATTCTGCCGACGTACATCATCGTGTGCTGGTCGGGAAGTGGAAGGAAAATGATAAATGGCTTTCAAAATTTTTAACAAATAAGGCCCCTTTCACACGGACGGCTGTTCTGCCGCAGTTTAGCATGTTTATTTTGTCTGTGAAACTTCAAGACTCCAGGCACAGCGATCAGCTGCATTTGTACAGTGCGATTATCTGTGTTTACGAGCGTTTATGTGCGGTTGCGTTTAGCTGGAGTACATTCCAAAAGCATTCCCATAGCAACCCTTTTGTTCCCAAGGGAATTGTTCCCTTGAATCTACCCATGATGCATTTCGGTCCTCTGCATTGCAAACCACCTTTTTCTAGTTTCTTTGTTCACTGGCTGAGTGTGTGTTGGAGTTTCGTAGGGAGAGGAGTGATCAGTGTATTGTGCCCGATTTTTGGGATTTTTTGAAAAATGAATGTGAATATGAGCGGTTTGCTGGCAATGCTCATATTGCTGATGATGAGGATGAAGAGGAGAACAGCGATCGAGTGTAGGCGACGTCCCCGTCGTTACTGGGTCCATCCCTTGACCTCCCAGCGTCTATCGATTGGCTACTTTGCCCTGATGTTCGGTGAGCTGAGGACTCACGGGGACAAGTTCTTTAATTACACGAGGATGTCGGTGGCAACCTTCGATGAACTGTTGGAACTTTTTAGAGGACGCCTGAGTAGAACCAGGACCAACATGAGAAGAAGCATTAGTGCAGAAGAACGGCTGTTACTTACTTTAAGGTAGGTTTCCATATCTTGAACACATGCTAATGTACATGCAGGTGTACCAATATTATTGACAATAGTGTGTATGTATGTATGTATGTATATATATATATATATATATATTTTTTGAATTGTTATCAATTTTGTATTGCAGATACCTTGCCACTGGTGCCAGTTTCACCTCCCTCCATCACCAATTCCTAATGGGAATTTCCACTGTAGCTACAATAGTACATGATACTTGCCTTGTTATTTGGGAAGAGCTTAAAACCAGAGTCATGCCGGAACCAACATCCAGTCTGTGGGAAGAAAATAGCCGAAGAATTTTGGGAGAAGACTAACTTCCCAAATTGCATTGGGGTATTAGATGGGAAACATATCCGACTCATCAAGCCACCAAACTCAGGTTCCCGCTATTTTAACTATAAAAAGTACTTCTCCATTGTCCTCCTGGGACTCAGCGATGCCAACATGAGATTCATTGCTGTGGATGTCGGAGCTTACGGGAGTTCTGGCGATTCCAGAATCTTCCGTAATTCCATGTTGGGCCAGCGATTTGAATATGAGGAATTTAATGTGCCACAGGCAAGGCCTCTTCCTGGTACTGCTATGCCCGATCTTCCCTTGGTAGTGCTTGGAGATGAGGCATTTGCCTTATCCACCCACCTTCTCAGGCCCTATACGAGGCATGGTCTCACTGCCAGGAGGCGCATTTTTAATTATCATTTCAGCAGAGCTCGGAGAATGGTGGAGTGCGCATTTGGTATTTGCACTGCCAAATGGCATGTATTGATGACAGCCATGCACCTGGAGGTGGATCATGCGGTCAATGTAGATTTGGCATGTTGTGTTCTCCACAACTTTTTGAGAGGTAAGGAGATTGTGTCCACCGAATCCCCGTTACCGCTTTATGAAGAACCCATAGGTCATGTTACTGGCACTCGTCCCACTAATCAAGCCCTACAAGTGCGTGAGGATTTTGCTGACTATTTTTTGACCGAAGATGGACAGGTCCCATGGCAAAATGACTATGTGTAAAGTTTTTATTTGTTACCCATGTTGCAGCAACCTGCTTGTTAGATCAGTTTCCATTTCTGTTTGTAATAAAGTAGTCTACAATGTTTTACAATTATAAATTGTTTTTATTTTTTAACTTTGCTATGCAACGTAAAAAAAGGTTAGAAAAAATAGACAAACCTTACAAAACATTGAATACTTGCAAGTATATAACACTATGTTTTTAATTCCTTTGGAATATTGGACATTTTCTTTTAGTTTCAAGTACAAATTGACTCAGTACAAATGGTAACATGAGTCCCAAAAAATAACACCCCCCCCCCCCCCCCCTGAAAAATATAGTATGCTTAAAGTGCTGCTAACAATTTTTTGAGTATACAGCTGGACACTGAGTTGACTCAGTACAAAGTACAAATGGTAACATGAGTCCCAAAAAAATACACCCCCCCCCCCCCCTGAAAAATATAGTATGCTTAAAGTGCTGCTAACAGTTTTTGGAGTATACAGCTGGACACTGAGTGCAGTAAAAAAAGTGCAACAGATTTCTCCATGTACGCTGCACTGTGTAGATGGGGTGATCTCCCACTGCGCCAAGCTTCAGTATCTATAGTCAGTCCCGCTGGCTCTCAACCTAAGCAATGCTTGCACCCAATCAGAATGTTTAGGTATTGTGAGAGGCAGCGGGGCCAAGTAGCAAGATATTTTAAGCTTGGGACAGTGGGAGATTCCTCCATCCACACAGTTCAGCATCGATGGAGGAAACAGATTTCTCCATGTACGCTGCACTGTGTAGACAGGGTGATCTCCCACTGCGCCAAGCTTCAGTATCTATAGTCAGTCCCGCTGGCTCTCAACCTAAACAATGCTTGCACCCAATCAGAATGTTTAGGTATTGTGAGAGGCAGCGGGGCCAAGTAGCAAGATATTCAAGCTTGGGACAGTGGGAGATTCCTCCATCCACACAGTTCAGCATCGATGGAGGAAACAGATTTCTCCATGTACGCTGCACTGTGTAGACGGGGTGATCTCACACTGCGCCAAGCTTCAGTATCTATAGTCAGTCCCGCTGGCTCTCAACCTAAACAATGCTTGCACCCGAGAGGCAGCGGGGCCAAGTAGAAAGATATTCAAGCTTGGGACAGTGGGAGATTCCTCCATGCACACAGTTCAGCATCGATGGAGGAATCTGGGGTTGTAAACATTAGTTTGTATACGTATCAAAAACATTAAAATTAAATATTAAAACAGTCATATGTAATTAGAAGGTCTAAACTATAAGTTTTCATACACTGGATAAGGGTGACGCTGCCAACATCTATGGGTGATCGTGATTGGGAAGATGAGGGTGAAGTAACTGGGTGTGGCTGCACATGCATCCTTTGATAACCAGGATTAGCTGGGTAAGGTGTATACATTGGTGGGGGTCCTGCATAAGGGTTAATGGCAGGTGTGTTGTCATGGCACTGCTGACTGGGCATTGGTCTACTCAAAGAGCCACTAGGTGAATTGAAACCCATAGCCCATGGCTGAAATTTAGGATATGGGCGTAGCTCTTTGCAAGCGGACACGATATACGTTAAATAGGCATGTATATCACCCCTGACCTCAGTGCGCTTATCTGAAGGAATCTCCCTGACTAGACAAAGCAACATTCGCAAAAACATGACATCTGGGTCTGAGATGTTGAGGAATTCATCATCTTTGGCCTGGTTTTGGGATTGGTTTCTCATTTCTGCAATAATACGTTTAAAATATTCCTCAAAAGGTGTCTCTTGTTGAGTCAAGCGTGTTCGTCGGGTGGTTGAAGTAGACCGGACTCTCCTATCTGTATTTCCCTGAAAATAGATCAAATATATAGATTATGCTTCTGATGTTGAGGTCACACTTTACTCAACAGCATACTGCTAAACATGATGCGTGCACAAATATTTAAGTCATGTCACAGCTTGCATCACCTGTTTAGAATAGATGATACACAGCCCCAAAAACCTATTAACAGCAAGACCTGAAGACCAAAGCCAGAAGTACTGAGGTGGTACTTTGCCCAAAAAGTAAGCTGTTGTTTCTCCTCAAAAGAACATATGTACCAACGCCAGTTTTTTTTTTTTTTTGGGCGGAGGTTGTGACGTTTTGAAAATACATACCGCAGGTTCTTGAGTGGATGGTATATATTCTTGGGATGAAACTGTCTCGGAAATGGTTTCTTGACTGGTGTCAGCGTCTTCTGGTGACAAACTTTCATGCCTTGCGCTTGCTCTCGCAGGAACACTTGACACAGTTCTAGGTAACAAAAACAACATAAAAGTAAAAGTAAAAAAAAAAAAGAATATTGTCATGTGTACACTTCACCCTCGGAGCTGGGGGAACATTGTTTAACACATTCTAATCAATGGGACCGTGCAGCTATACTGCCCACAAAACGTTAAGTTAAATATACTTACGGGCGCATCTCGGTGGTACGCCTCAAAAAAGACAAAGCCTCTGCATGGGGGTTAGGCCTGTGACGGGTTGAGGGTGCTCCGCTTCTCTCCGCAGCCTTCTCTTCGTTGACTTCTTTTTTGTACCGGTCGCTTAGGGACCTCCAACGTGTATAAACCTCCTTTCCTGCAATATATATTTAAGGGGGTAAAAAGTCAGTGATGCAGTGTTGTATCGCTAAACAATGGCCTGGTCAAAGGGGGTAAAAAGTCAGTGATGCTGTGATGTATCACTAAACAATGGCCTGGTCAAAGGGGGTAAATGTTCAGCTTGTGATTAGGAAACAGCTCACCACAAACCTTGCACTCACCTCGGTTATCCTGTTCTGTCGCAGACATATCCTCCCAATTTGGTGTAACATATCGGGTGATGCAGTGATGTATCACTAAACTCTGGCCTGGTCAAAGGGGGTAAAAAGTCAGTGATGCAGTGATGTATCACTAAACAATGGCCTGGTCATGGGGGTAAAAAAATGCAGTGATGTATCACTAAACAATGGCCTGGTCAAAGGGGGTACATGTTCAGCTTGTGCTTCAGGGTGAAATTTTTATTTTTCTCACCACAAACCTTGCACTCACCTCGGTTATCCTGTTCTGTCGCATACATATCCTCCCAATTTGGTGTAACATATCGGTAAACTTCCACCCACTTCGACCTCTTCAAAACGCTGTCTGCATATCCTGGGCATTCTGGGTCCCATAGCTCCGGGTGGGCATGCACCAGGGCTATAATGGCCTCATGGGAGATGTCTCGAGCCGCCATGCTATCTTCTCCCCTTTTATTTCCTCTATCCATATGCACTTCCTGTGTCATTTCCCAGGTACACCTGTTGATTTTTAGGTGCTTCAGGGTGAAATTTTTATTTTTCTCACGCCGCTATCCGCAGTTGAAACAAAAGACTGCGATTACCTGCGGTTATGTGCATATAGCTGCGCTACATCGCACCTGGATGCATTCAATTCTATTTTTTCTATTCGCACGGAACCGCATGTAACGAAATCGCAGCTAAACGCTGTGTGTGAATGGGGCCATAGGAAAGCATTGTGTGCTTTTAGCTGCGGTAGAAAACTAGAAAATCCACAGCTAAAAGCACCACTCTATCCGTCCGTGTGAAAGGGGCCTCAGCCAATAAGCCCATGGTAACTCTGGAGGAGCTGCAGAGATCCACAGCTCAGATGGAAGATTCTGTCCACAGGACAACTATTAGTCGTGCATGCCACATATATGGCCTTTCTGGAAGAGTGATAAGAAGAAAGTCATTGTTGAAAGAAAGCCATAAGAAGTCCCGTTTGCAGTTTGCAAGAAGCCATGTGGGGGACACAGCAAACATGTGGAAGACGGTGCTCTGGTCAGATGAGACCAAAGTTGAACTTATTGCTTTTAATGCTTTTGTGGTGGAAAACTAACTCTGCACATCACCCTGAACACACCATCCTCCCCACTGTGAAACATGGTGGTGGCAGCATCATGTTGTGCGGATGCTTTTCTTCAGCAGGGACAGGAAGCTGGTCAGAGTTGATGGGAAGATGGATGGAGCAACATGCAGGGCAATCCTAGAATAAAACCTATTAAGCCCCATACACACGGTCGGATTTTCCGATGGATTCTGTCCTATCGGACAATGTTGTCGGAAATTCCAACCGTGTGTAGGCACCATCGGACAGTTTCCATCGGATTGTCCGACGGACAAAGTTCTCCTGCTCTATAAATATTCTGACAACAAAGTCCGATCATACCAATTCCGATCGTGTGTAGCGTTGTCCGACGGACAAAGTGCCACGCATGCTCAGATCACATTACAAGACCAAAGCTATTGGCTACTAGCCTCTACGTAGTCCCGTCGTAGGCAACAAACGTCACCACGTTCAGAATGATCGGATTTTCCGACAACTTTGTCCGACCGTGTGTATGCAACACCAGTGTCGGACTAAATCCGTCGGACCAAATCCGATGGATTTGGTGGTCGGATTTTCCGACCGTGTGTATGGGGCTTTAGAGTCTGCATAAGACTTGAGACTGGAGCTGGGGGTTCACCTTTAGCAGGACAATTACCTTAAACATACAGCCATAGCTACAATGGAATAGTTTAGATCAAAACATATTCATGTGTTAGAAAGGGCCAGTCAAAGTCTAGACCTAAATGCAAATAAGAATCTGGGGCAAGACTTGAAAGATGCTGTTCATAGACTCTCTCTATCCAATCTGACAGAGCTTGAGCTATTTTGCAAAGAAGAATGGGCAGAACTGTCACTCTAGATGTGCAAAGCTGGTATATATCTCCAAAAAGACTTGCAGCTGTAATTGAACGAAAGGTGGTTCTACAAAGTATTGACCCAGGGTGGCTGAATACAAATGCACGCCACACTTTTCATATATTAATTTGTAAAAAATATTGAAAACCATTTATCATTTTCCATCCACTTCATAATTATGTGCCACTTTGTGTTGGTCTATCACATAAAATCCCAACAAAATGCATTTAAATTTTTGGTTGTAACAGGACAAAATGTGGAAAATGTCAAGGGGTATAAATACTTTTTCAAGGCACTGTACATACTACTAGCTATGCCATGAGCCAGTTGAATTATAATATTCACAGACACACCAACCAAAGCACAAGCAGTACTAGAAAGCAGTTTTTTTTTTCCGGGAAAAAAGGTTACACATAAAAAAAACAAAAAACAGTAAGCAACATTTCTACTGTATGTAATGTAATGCATTTGTATATGTCTGCATTATAAATGAAATGTTGTTCAAGCCACCAATGTAACTAAAATGTCATGACATTTACTCTCCTATAATCATTCTTATCATAAAAACTCTACTTTTTGGCATAACTGTAATCTTGTTA
Source organism: Lithobates sylvaticus (assembly GCA_028564925.1). Classification (NCBI taxonomy): domain Eukaryota; kingdom Metazoa; phylum Chordata; class Amphibia; order Anura; family Ranidae; genus Lithobates; species Lithobates sylvaticus. The sequence continues at coordinate 364,189,672 of CM053027.1, forward strand.
ACTGTTAATGTACAGTTTCAAATCCAGTGTTCGAATCTTTAGCAAACTTTGCAGTTTTAGGTAAAAAAAACAATAGAGAAAAATACATGCATAACTTCTTCTTCCTAAATTCGCCACAGGTGGTGGTCTCAGCAGGGAGCATCGATAGTTTCAAAAAACTATTAGATAAGCACCTGAACGACCGCGACATACAGGGATATACAATGTAATACTGACATATAAACACACACATGGATTGGACTTGATGGACTTGTGTCTTTTTTCAACCTCACCTACTATGTAACTATGTAACATGGCACAACAGCAAACCTGCCAAGAGATGGCCACCCACCAAATCTCATGGACCGGGCAAGGAGGGCATTAATCAGAGAGGCAGCACAGAGACCTAAGGTAACCCTGGAGGAGCTGCAGAGTTCCACAGCAAAGACTGGAGTATCTGTACATAGGACGACAATAAGCCGTGCGCTCCATAGAGTTGGGCTTTATGGCAGAGTGGCCAGAAGAAAGCCATTACTATTCAGCAAAAAACAAAATGGCACGTTTTGAGTTTGTGAAAATGCATGTGAGAGACTCCCAAAATGTATGGAGGAAAATGCTCTGGTCTGATGAGACTAAAATTTAACTTTTTGGCCATCAAAGAAATGCTATGTCTGGCACAAACCCAACACATCGCATCACCCAAAGAACACCATCCCCACAGTGAAACATGGTGGTGGCAGCATAATGATGTGGGGATGTTTTTCAGCAGTCTAGACTGGGAAACTGGTCAGAGTTGAGAGAAAGATAGATGGTGCTAAATATAGGGATATTCTTGAGCAAAACCTGTACCATTCTGTGTGTGATTTGAGGCTAGGATGGAGGTTCACCTTGCAGCAGGACAATGACCCCAAACACACTGCTAAAGCAACACTTGAGTGCTCCCTCCACCCCAAAGCACCTTGTTGATGGGGACAAGGGCTCTTTCCTGACAACCCTGTGCTGTAGTTGTCAGGGTCTGCTCCCCCTATGTGAATGGGTATCAGGTACATCGTACCCCTACTTATTCACCCAAAAAGTGTCAAAAAGTAATAACCGCAAGAAACTGTTTTTTTTTTTAAATGAATAAATAAAATAATAGTGTCCCTCGATGTAAATCCATCATCAATCACGACGCCCACTGTTTTTTTTTTTCTTTATTTTTTTTACCTGCACTTTTTTTCTTTTTATTATTCAGCTGTCAGTGGGGAAGCCCATTGACAGCTGATGACTTATCAGTTGTTAAGGACGCAGCAAGCAGCTTCCCAGTCCCCGCTCCTTAACAACCAGCTTACACTGTGCCCTGAATGGGCAAAGCCCAATTAGAATGTGGAATGCCCTGTACAGTGTACACCCTGCAAATTCGGGTACAGACAAATGTTCAGCTGAAACTCATGCTCTAGCAGAATCAGAACAAACAAGTGTGCTGTTTGTACAATGGCGACATGTCATGGTCATACAGGATATTGAGGCATCCAAAATAATGATCAGCTCTGTAAGTTATGTTGTAGCACATTTTGCTCTTAGGGCAGGAGAGGGTCTCAAGTGTTACCATGTGCCTAAATGTAGGTAATAATGAACATAGCTGCCCCAGTGGGTGCCAAGCTTATTGACCATATCAAGCTTTTGGGTGTTTTTATTTTTTTTTCCAGAATTGAAACCCTTCAACAGGGTTCAATCTTAGGTTTGGATTTTCAGACACAATATTCAATAACCCCCCCAAAAAATAAAACCTAGACACATTCACTTATCCTGAATGGTGAATGATTCACTATAATTTAAAGCACATGCACCTGGAAGATTCACCTGCAGAGAATATTTATTGAAAGTCTCATTCACTGCTTTATAAATACACCCCTTAGGGGTTACCAGGCATTAGATTGTGAACCATCTCTAGCATAGAGAAATGTGTGAGCTTATTAAACCACTCGCATGAATTTTATCTGACTTGCTAGTATGTTAACTGGCTCCTGACTTTCGATTTTAAGCTCCTTGAGGGCAGGGACTGATATGAATGTACAATATACTGTATACAGTATGTAAAGCACTGCATACATTGATGGCACTATATAAGTACCTGTAATAAATAACATAAATAAATACATTACCTAGTGAGAGGTGAGTAAACAATTACCAGCAGTAAGAATTTGCCTGATTCATTCATTCACTTATCTGTTGTAATCTTTAATTTTGTAAATTATACTGTTTAGGATACTTGAAGAATATATGGTGATACCTAATTTGGACAGAGGTCACAGTTTTGGTTATCCTTTTCCTTTCTTTCAAAGATACCATGTAATAAAAATAATAATATTTATGGCTAAATTAATACCTTCAAGATTCTAAAGTCTTTTACCTGGCATTTTACCTGGGATTTAATGTTTGCACTAAAATTAGGCAGTGACTGATATCTATAGCGCCAATAACACATTCTTTTTACTCAAACTACAAATATATTTGCAATCATTATAGGGTTGTGGATGTGTTCCTCTTTTTCTCATTACAGGATCAATATCTAATCTTAGCTTAGGAAATATGGAAGTACTGTGCACCGTATCGTCTTTTCTGTCTGCTACATGTAATCAGGTTCATTCAGTGTGTCCATTAGGACATATATTAGGAGGGACCTAAGCCAACTTTATCACATGCACCTTCACAGTAGAAGTAACTGAATACATTAATACAGATCTATTGCTCACTGTTGTAAGGATGTACATCAGCTCTTCCTTGTTGCAAGATGGCCCTGAAGTCCACATGAAATCCAAATTAAATCAGAAGCAACATTTCCCATTACATTTTCATGGGATTTTCATGGGAAAAGTGTGGAGTGCTTTTTTAACGCATTCTATAGCAAGATTGCAATCTCAGGACCTAACTGATTAAGCTCCTAGCCAAGTGGTAGACCATGATTATTACTGAAAGTTCACAGTTCAGTACTAAGTGTCACTAGAGTTGGCTGCAGCCAATGTTGTTCTACATTGGTGCTATAAATGACAATAGCATTAGTAGGCCATTTTAATGAAAATTTGACTAAATAAGTTAATATAAAAATTTAAAATACTTATAATAGTTAGAAAATAACTGTGTATTCTGACAGGGCATATTTTTGTTTCTGCTTAGAAACAGAACATCTAAAAGATCTATAACCATATTTCATAGTTGTAATGACTACAATGGATATTTAAGCATCCAATGTCTATGTTCATTATAAATGAGTTAGTAAACGCATCCTGGATTAGGCAGCAGGTTATCAATGGACATGTTAAATGGGCAGTCATGGGAACTGAAGTCATTAAAAGTTATCATTTTATATACTGTATACAAATATGGATGAATCTTTCAGCCAATCTTTCAAATAGGTGTGTGGGCAATAGAATAAAACATAATAAAGCAAACCTAGTGTGATCATATTTACACAAAGCATTTTTGAACCATCGGGATGGACAAATCTGCCAAAACTGTACTTTTATCAGCATAAATTTATCCAATGTGGTTAAACAGTAGTTCCATCACATGGTCATTTTATCTTCTTTGTTTTATTTTTTTACAAGTCAGGTTGTAAAAATCCTACATTCATAATGTTCATTCACTTTATTAATAATATATTTCCCTTTATATTGCACGGTTTTATTATATTTATACTTGTTATATCAATTATTCTACACTGACTCCAACATGTTTAACTACAGTATTCACCAAAATATAACTGTTATATCTGTGCTTTTGCAGGCATTTTCTAAACACGCGACTCAGAAGTGACGATCTTTGTGATTTTAAAGGGGAATTGTGTGATTTTGTTTTGTGAGTATGTTTTGTGAAATAAAAGTGCTAAATTATTTTAAACTAGTTTCATCGTGGAATTATTTTTGCCTTAATGTCGGTTCTGAGTGGAGGAAGGACAAAAGAGGATGAATCCATAATAAAACCTGGAAAGTGGAGCTGAACAGGGAATGGTTGATCCCTGTTTACCTGGTAGAGACAGAGCTCCTGGATGTCCTGCTTGATACCATTACCCTATGGGAATTTGGTGAGCCTTTATTCTATCTATGGAGCCTGGGATCTTTGTATTTAAAGAGGAGGCATATGGTATTTGAAATACATTTGCTCTGTTTAAAAAACTTGCTACACTATGGTATTTTTTTGTTTTAAAACTGTGCCTGGGGCATTTATGAAAGGACATGGTGGCTGGTAACCTTAGTGAAGAGAGGAATAAATCTGGTGAGCCTTTTAACTACCTATAGCACTGGAATTATAATAGCAGAGACTGCTGTTTGTATTATCTTGTTAAATAAAATATTGTTTTGAGGTGTTATACAGTATGTGTAATTTATACATAGCACACTATGGAAGTTTGTATGCTTTAAAGAGGAAGTGAACCCTCAGCATGAAAACAAAAAAACAAAAAAACCTGCAAGACAAAGGCATAATTAGCTAGTATGCATAGCATACTAACTGATATGTATTACTTACCTCAGATTGAAGCCCCCGCATTGGTCCATGTCTCCCCCTCCGACGGCTGACACATTGTCCTGGAGTGACTTCCGGGTATCGCGACTCCGGCGCTATGATTAGCCAGAGCCATGATGACGTCACTCCGTGCATGTGTGCGGGGACGGCACAGTACAACTGAAGCAACGGCATATAGCGTCATTGTTTCAGTTGTCTTAAGTGTGCGTGTGCCGCATGACGTTGGAACATGCAAATACATGGCTATACCTGCACGGTTTAGGAGATATCCTTGTTAGCTACAGGTAAGCCTTAATATAGGCTTACCTGTAACCTAAAGTTGTAAACAAGGGTTTACAACCACTTTAATACCAGGCCTAAACTGAGGAACATATTGAGCGTTGCTGGAGGAGAAGAATTGGGGATTGTTTCCTTGACCTGCCTGTATGACATTTGAAAGATCTTGCCGAGAGGGTAGAAGTGTTTTCATGACTCACTTATTTTTATAATGGGTCATGGTTATCTGGTAAACCTTTTATCTGTATGGAAAAGACAGTGCACAGAGGTGAAAGCACAGTTTAAGGCCCCTTTCACACGGGCGGCTGTTCTGCCACTGTTAAAAGCATGTTTTGTTATTTTTAAATTCTGAGAATCCTGGAACAGCATTCACTGCAGTTGTACATTGCGATTAGCTGCATTTACGTGCGTTTACATGCAGCTGTGTTTAGCTGCGTTGGAACATTCTTGCCATTTCTTATGTGTTTCATGTTATTTTTCTTTCCTTGTTGCCGCTGCTATCTGCAGGAGAAATAGTACACTGCAATTACATGCAGTTATGTGCAGATAGCTGTAATAAATCGGTCCTGAATGCAGTCAAATACATTTTTTCTATCCGCACCAAACCCCATGTAACTTTGCTAAATGCAGTGTGTGAATGGGGCAATAGGAAAGCATTGTATGAGTTTAGCTGTGGTAGATAGCTTGATCTATCCACAGCAAAAAGCTGAATTCTATCCGCCCGTGTGAAAGGGGCCTTATGAATATGAAGTTAACTACAGGCTGTTTGTTTTGAGGACATTACATCACTGTCAAAATTCATAGTGCACTGGATTTGTTTTGTGTACTTTACTGTAATGCACTGATCCATGAAAAGTGTGAATCCCTATAAATGTTTTGTTTCCTAGGTTCAGAAACATTTTTTCTTTGTAATTTCAATGTCCACTAAAATATTCTAGTGCAGGGTAACCTGGATGAGGTCCAGGGTTGCCAACTGTCAGTAAATTCATGGACAGTTTAAAATCCATGATTTTTACATTTTACTGTGAATGTCCATTACGGACATGCAATCTGCATGTCTGTAATGGACATTCACGGTCAGATGTAAAAATCACAAATATCAATAACTGCTTGTGAATTTACTGACAGTTGGCAAGCCTGGTTCGCAACTGCACATGCAGAGCCCGCAAGGAAGTCGGCAGTGCACAGCGCTTATCACAAGCAGTGAGACATTTTTCCGATCCGCGGCTGCAGAGATTCAGAAATGTCTCACTGCCTGTGATTAGCGATGTGCAGTGCCGACTTCCTGGTGGGCTCTGCACGTGCGGTTGTGAATATGCCTGAGCCCATCCTTACTGAGCAGGCATTTAGCATCTGAGAAATAAAAGTGCCTTTTTTAACAGGCTGCAATTTTAGAGCACTTCAGCATGCATTTAGCATCCAATTAGCATCCATAAAATCAGGTTTGCACTACACCTGGAAGATCTTTTTGAACAAGCCTCCATTTCTGAGAGATTAAGCAGGCATTTAACATTAGATAACAAGATATTACTTTTTTTTGCATGCTCAGGATGGAAAAAGCTTACCGCTTTGCAACACAACTAACAAACCAATGTGGACAGTTTAGAATTTTGGCGGGATAAAGCAGGCAAGCATTTTACACTAGGGAATTGTGTATTAGTGCGTTTGTTTTGGACACTAAATATCTGAATATGAAAACTGTGTACATCTTGCAATATACTGTATCTTTGAAGCCTTCAGTGTCATAGGTCACTTAACAATAAAATAACAATCATACTTACCTGCTCTGTGCAATTGTTTTGCACAGAGCAGCCCTGATCCTTCTCTCATCAGGTCCCACACCAGGACTTCTGGTATCTCCCCTGTACTGAGTGCCCCCATAGGCTGCTTGCTATGGGGGCAATTGTGCATGCTCGCTCCCGAGGCCCACTGTGTGTGTCCAAAAGTGCCCCGCCTGGCTAACTCCTCACTGACAGTAGGGGACAAGAGATGGATAACACATTTTGCACGCACCAGGTGCTTAGTCCTAACTAACTGGCTATTTTAGGTTTGTTCAGACTAATATGTGTCATCCATCTCCAGTCCCCCACTATGATGTGTTGACCATATTGTGGATTTTATCAATAAATGTATGAATTGTGCTGCCATCTGGATTCATTTATGTGTTTAAAGCTTGCCATAGATGGACAGAATTTCAAATGAAAGTTCTTAGAAAAAGTCTTATGAAAATTTGTATGAAAATTCTCAGAACACTTAAAAGTTGTTCAAAAGAGTTAATTTGCTGTTAACATTTGATTTTGAAATAAATGGACTTTCCTGAAAGAAAATCACAAACACTGTATGAAATGTGTTCATTTGAGTAAAATGTTCCTGTTTTGTCCTGTTTCTTCGAATTTTAGTTCAATAGATTTTTATTGAGTTTTATGAATAAGAATACAGTGCAGGATATTGGGTTATACAAAAAAGCAAACAGGGGATGAAAATAATGGATATTATCTTGTCAACAGGGCTCTTGTTCATCATTAGCAATGTGAGCAGCAGAACCATATAACAATTACAGAAGGAAAACAACGTAACGGTATTCTCATAGAATGCATAGTTGTCCATTTGTGTACATAAGAAAAAGAAATACATTTACAAGTAGGTGGCTTATTAGTTCTTATTATGGAAGACCTTATCGTAACAAGTGGACCAGTAGGTGGCTTATTAGTAGGGATGAGCTGAACACCCCCCAGTTCGGTTCGCCGCAGAACATGCGAACAGGCAAAAAATTTGTTCGAACATGCAAACACTGTTTAAGTCTATAGGACACGAACGTGAAAAAAAAAAGTGCTAATTTTAAAGGCTTATAAGCAAGTTATTTCCATAAAAAGTGTTTGGGGACCAGGGTCCTGCCCCAGGGGACATGTATCAATGCAGAAAAAGTTGTAAATTTTTTCGGGAGCAGTGATTTTAATAATGCTTAAAGTGAAACAATAAAAATTAAATATTTCTTTAAACATTGTGCCTGGGGGGTGTCCTTAGTATGCCTGTAAAGTAACGCATTTCCCCCGTGTTTAGAACAAAACCACAGCAAAATGACATTTCTAAAGGAAAAAATGTAATTTAAAACTACTCGCTGTAATATATCATTGGGTCCCAGCAATATGGATGAAAATCATAAAAGAAAAAACAGCATGGGTTCCCATCCAGTCCATAACCAGGCCCTTTGGGTCTGGTATGGATATTAAGGGGAACCCTGCACCCAAATTTTTAAAAAATGGTGTGGGGGTCCCCCAGGCACTATATACTTTGAACAGCAGTATATATACTACACAGCCTGTCCTATATACTCTTCAGAAAATTGGGCCTTAGGTTTTGGTGGTACCAGAACACTGTAAGCCCTCACAGATACTCTTGTTGGGCACAGGAACGGGCCCTGTGTTGAAATATTATATCTGTTGAAGTTTCAAACATCTATCATATAAGCCTCAGTCATTTTAGATGAGAGTTGGTCCTCTAACCATTCTCAAATTGGGTAATAGGGATCTATTGTCTGTTTTGCTGCAATGTTGTTTAAAAATATTATAGGTTCAGGTCAGGGCAATATTAGCCTAGCACTCGGTCCTTCATTCTACTCAAGGTGTTTCAAAACCATTGCCTGTATGTTTGCAATCTGGAAGTAGTCATATATTTATTATTTTTATGAATTTGTAATTTTTCATAAGTTTTTTTTTTTTTTTTTTTATATTTTAATCATAATTTTCATTGCTAAAGCCTTTGATAGGTATTTTCAATGTTAATTTTAATCATGTCTGGTATTATATGATGGTATATCGAGTGGATAGATATATTACTAATATTGTAAAATAGGTACAATCCAAATGGCTCTTACAGTGTGCAGTGTTCTTACCGTTAATCAACTGTGGTGTCACCAACCAGTATTATTTTTATAATTTCCAGCCAAGTATATGAACATACAGCTGCACCATTGGTAGTCCACTTTTAGAGGACAACCATGGTGCTTTAGTATTTAAAACTAAATACATTTGGCCATAGGACATCTTTTATTTTTTCTGATAAAATTCATATGTCCAATTCAATGTATCTGTGGAGACATCGCTGCTATATTATTGCGGGCTCCGGTCTTTAAAATCATACCAAAAATGGCCGACACTAAGCACAGACACATTAGGGATCTTTTACATTTATACCCATAGTATCCCGCCCAAAGGTATGCTGTCATTGTACCATTACGGGCTTCAGTCCTAAAAATGGCCGCCGCTACATGCAGGCGCATTAGAGACACCGCACACTATATAAAGACAGGAGGTGTAGCAAGATGGACCCTCCAGATGACATATTGAATGGTGAAATGCGTAGGGTGGAGTTACGAGCATCTTTGCGTCACTTCTGGTCAGGGCTGTGAATGGGATTTTCCACAGCGCTTGTTTAGTTTCTATAAATGCTTGTATATTCTTACAAAATGTGAGTATATTTACTGATTTTTAACCAAAATAAACAATTTTAAAATGGAATTATGCTATGGGCCCCCCTTTTTCCTTCACATGGTAAACAGGCGGAACGCCAAAAACAAAGCCAACAATAAAACACAGATCAAGTATTCTAAAGATTGCTACACAGTGGCACATACTGTGGCTGCGCAGTACCCCTGGGGGGTGAGGATATCCGGTGAGTGCATTCATGATAGAAGCACGGATAAGATCACCAACACCACTGTCACTTAAATAAAAAGATTCTAAGATACTTTTTTCAGCAACGCATTGGACACTTTTTAAGCACTTTTTTGAGCACAAGTCACTTTGTATAGTATTATTGCACGTGATGTGATAATTACTCTTTGTAATTAGTGTTACCACTGCAGTTGAGAGATGTATACATTGCTTCTGGGATGTGACTAATCTGTCATATAGTTCTGCAGGGGGTCAAACGCCTTTTGATCAGACATTTGTAGCATTGCTAGCACGAGTGATAATATCTAGAGGTGACTTCAGGACGGCTACATTCGACAGAGGGTGTAACACATTAACACAGTTTTTTTACTTTTATTTTGACACATTGATCAGTACCGATTAAAGGCAAACACCAGTCAAACAGTGTTATACTCTGCAGAGGGTCTAACACATCATTCATAGTCACTTTAAATTAGAACAGCGCCACACCTACATCATTCCCAATCTAACTCACCAGTACTCCAAGTATTTTTTGTAGGGGCAGCAGTTCGTTCTTCTCAAAGTTTTTTCTGCTCTGTACTTTTTTCCCTTGCGTGGATCCACATACAATCCTTTCACTCTTTATTTATTCACATTTATTTTTATGTAACCAATTAGAGTTAATTCATCATATAGTGTTAACTAATAGGGTAGCGGGAAAGTTTCACTAGTTTCCATATTCATATGAGCTTTCAAATCAAATATATTACCAATAAATAACAAACGATTGCTTCTTTAGATGTTAATTAAATACATACTGCAAAATCAAAATTGCAATTGTTGGCTCATAGGCTTATAAGGTGTTGTTTTTAATTCACTAACATCCTCAGAACAGATGTCTACCTCCAACTAATTCCATTACATGGTTCCAAATTGGCCAACATTGGTATGTAGCTAGTAATTAGTCATCTCTCTCTGGGAGTGTAAATGGGAGTTTCTTAATTCATTTCAGATACATCTTTACATGTGCAAATTTAGAATTATATTGTTTTTTGTTTTTTTTTATAACAGGGGATAGGCTTTGAGCCATAAACAATACAAAGGGTAGGTTATCCATAAAATGTTATTGGCAACTTTATAATTTATTTGTAGCCATTTTTTTTTCTTTAAGAGATTGCTGTGTACACAGGCATAGAATTATAACGTGCTTGATAAAGCCTTATTACGAGTTTAAAAAAAAGAGTTGGAAGAGACAGGAAACTAGCAATCTATATAAAAGAAAATGTTGATATTTCTTATTAAACCTTTGAACCAGAACCAACCAAGTCTCCAAACCAAGGGTTTTCTTCTCTTCCGTAGCCTGTTCTTTGCTGACTATAATAAGAAACAATTTCAATATTCACTAGCGGCATTACATTCTATTGAAATCTCGATTAGCAGCCAATACAAATGAATGGACTGCCAAATTGCATTATAGAGAAACACACAGGCATCGCACAGGAACGGGAGCTTGTTCCTGTGTGATTCTGGTGTGAATAGGCCTTAACTCTTTGTGCTGCCTCACCCTCCCACAGTGTTAGCACTTCTGTACAGAGAATGTAAAAGACTGATACCAAGTCAAATGCAGGTACTTGCAATTATATAATTTCTATTAAACTACATTTAATGATGTAGTGATGGATACAGAACTGCTTTAATTTGTTTCTTTTATATCTTCCTGGAGTTCGGCTTTAATACCTGTGAATTGGTAACATGCATGCTAATATTAAAAGTCAGCAGCTACAAATACTGCAGCTGCTGACTTTTTTTTAATTTTTTTAAAGTTTAACATTTATTACAAAACAAACAGGAGAATAAAAAAATGTCCATATACATTGAATTATTGCACAGTAATACAGTTTATGTTTTAAACAGACTTCTGGTATCGCATAATGAGCATTAGTAGGTGCTTGGTCACTTACTTTCACAGTTTACGTTCTAGATAGGCGTCATACCGGCGGCACGGGCACCCCTAATAGGTTCACACTGTACCTGCGTCGTTGGGTCGCCTTGTTCCTGAGTCCTACCTGTGACCAGTAGACTATGAGGTTTGTAGGTTATTCCAGTAGTCAAACCTTATTAGGTAAAACATAGAAAAATAAAATACAATGGAACATAACAGAAAAAAAAGGGTTGCATTCCTTTTGCAATTTTTAAACTTGTACCATGTTAATATAACCGCTTAGTTGCAGTATACCTTTCAATCCACCAAGTAGCACAGACCTAGTTGGTCTTTCTATCAAGCAGGATCATTTTTTGTCCAAGTATCCCAGTAGGTGTTAAATAAGGGTAGCGTGCCATGTTTAATGGCAAAGAATTTTTCATAGCTATATTGTGTTTGAACTCTCTGTGTGACTTCTGATATAAGAGGTGTGGCCTTGGATTTCCATTTATAGGTTATGGTGAGCTTCGCTGCTATCAGTATATGTGTGGCTAATGCCCTATGCTGTTTGGGTATGGAATCAATTCCTATATTGAGAATAGCTAGCTGGGGCGTAAGTATCAGTATTTATTCAGTTACCTTGTTCAGTAGGGAGGCAACATCTTTCCAAAAGGTTTTCAAACATTTACAATGCCATAGGATATGGAGGATGCCACCTCTCCCCCCGCACTGCCTCCAACACTCAGGAGGAGACTGCGGGTAGATCTGTGCCAACCTAACAGGGGTTAGATAAGTTCTGTATATCACCTTAAGCATTAGTTCCCAGTGGTTTGCGCAGTGAGAGTAACGGTAATGTGATTTATGGCCTTTTGCCATTCTTTCTGGGTAAATGTAGTTCCTAGTTCTTTTTCCCAGTTGTGCATATTTGAAGATTTCTGGAAAGATCCGCTGTATTGTAGCTTGTTGAACCAAGACAGTCCTTTTTGTGCTGTCTCGGTCCGACTCCAAGCGTGACCATGATTCCCTGTGGAGGTTATAGTTTATATTTGGATTGTTCCTTTGAAAGTAGGTGAGTTGGATATGGGCGAAAGATGTAGGGTGAGGGTATTTGTGAGTCAGTTCTTTATATGTTTGTATGCCTTCCTTTGTCCATTGCTGTGTGCTAAGGTTTGGTATAATATATTCATATAGTTTAAAGGCATGTCTGTGCACTTATCTGTAGTGTCCTGAGGTACTATTTTATGTAGGTGTGTCCACGCTGCCAGTGTGGCCTCTATAGAAGGGAAGGGTTGGTGGGTTAAATCCTTACCTGTCAAGGTCGCCAAGAATAAAGCAGGCAAATTTACATTTCCCGTCATGCTCTTTTCGATCCCCACCCATAGTTTCTCTGACTTCTGTTCCACCCATGCCCTAGCTTGATCTAGGCGTGCTGCATAATAGTAATTTTTAATATTCGGAAGGTTAACCCCGCAACCTGTTTTATGTTTCAATAACAGAGGGTATGAAATTTTACAAATTCCCCCCCCCCATATATATTTCCTGAATAATTTATCTACTTTAGTAAAAAAATTATCTGGAACGATTATGGGAGCAGTTCTAAAATAATATATTATCTTGGGTAGCAGAGCCATTTTGAGGGCAGCTATTCTGCCCACCCAGGAAAGTTCATAGCTTGAGATATGGTGCAGATCTTGTTTGTTAACCTCTAGCAATTTAGTAAAGTTGGCTTCGTAGGTAGTTGTCGTAGGGTATGCAAGTGTGACACCTAGGTAAGTCAAGTTATGTGTGGCCCATTGGAATGGGAAGGAATTTTTGATACGGACCTTCATGGACTTGGAGAGCCCAATTGGAAGGATAGAGCACTTATTAGAGTTCAGTGTGTAATAGGAAGCAAATGCAAATCCATCAAGAATTTTTTGAAGGTTAAACAGTGAGGAGACCGGATTAGTCAATGTTAAAACGACATCGTCAGCAAATAATCCTATTTTATGTGAATAGCAACCAACATCAACACCTGAGATTGAGTCGCAAGATCTAATGGCCTCCGCCAGGGGCTCCATGATCAGCGTGAATATTAGGGGTGAAAGAGGGCACCCCTGACGGGTGCCATTAGTTATGCGGAATACATCTGATAATACATTTGAGTTGAAGACTCTTGCTGTGGGCTTTGTGTATAGAGCCATGATTGCTTTATGTTTTAGTAGAGTCGCATCCAGGAACCCCCAATGTACCCTATCAAATGCCCTTTCGGCGTCGAGTGTCAGTACTACAGTGGGGGTTCCCCTGGACTCAGTCACCTTTAATAGATTAAACAGTCTCCTTGTACCATCTGGTGCTTGTCGGCCTTTCACAAAGCCCACCTGGTCGGTTCCTATGTGGTGTAATCAAAGCTAATCTATTTGCGATAATTTTTGCATAGAGTTTTAAATCTGTGTTTAACAGTGAGATAGGTCTAAAATTTGGTGGACTGTCCAGTCTCCTCCCTGGTTTAGGTAGAGCAATGATAGTGGCTTGCAGTATTTCTTCGGGAAAAGAGGCAGTTGTGGCAGCATATTTAAATACTTTTCGTAGGTGTGGCGTAAGAATAGAGGCAACGGCTCGGTAGTATTCCGCTGAGAACCCATCACTACCTGGTGATTTAGATGTTGGGAGTTTCTGTATTGTGGACATAATTTCTTTCTGTAAAATAGGGGAGTTTAAGAAGTCTAGGTCAGCCTCAGAGATCTGTGGGAGTGTCACTTTGTCTAAGAATGATTGTATAATATTTGTGGTTGGTTGCAGGGTTGAGGGGTCAGCTGCTAAGTTGTATAAGTCACTGTAGTATTTTTTTAAAAGCGTTAGCTATGTGTGTAGGATGATATACTGTAGTCCCTGTGTGGGAGTCTATTATGTGCGATAGCCTAGAGTGTTGCTGACGTTTCCTGATATAGCTAGTAGCTTCCCTGCCCTATTACCGTGTGCATAGTAGGTGGCTTTAAATCTTTTCAGTGAGGTTGTATGTTCTTCTAATTGTATTTGTCGTATTTGGTGTCTGCAGTTAGTTCTTGTGAGATGGTAGGGGAGGGGTTTTGTTTATTTTGTGTTTCAAGTGTTCGTAGGTTGGAAATTAGTGTTTAGTTTGGTAGCCTTTTGCCTCTTTTCCCTTGCTGCCATCTGTATTAGCAAACCTCTGCTGTATGCTTTATGGGCACACCACAGAGACATTATGTTAGTTTCAGCATTGTCATTAATCTGGAAAAACTCAGTAAGTTTAGCAGTTAAATGTCCCTTATATTGCTCATTAGCGAGCAGTGAGGTATTATTCCTCCACAGATAAGCAGGGGTGTGCGATTGCTGTTCATGAATGATAGTAGAAACAGGGGCATGGTCCGACCATGTTATGTCGTGGATTTTGACTTCCACTGTGCGTTGTAGTAGAGACAATTCTGCAACGATCAAGTCAATCCTGGAATAGGAATTGTGCGTTGCCGAAAAGTGTGTGTAGTCCCTCTCAGATGCGTTAATGCACCTCCACGTGTCGTATAGGTTGAGATCATGTAAAAGAGATTTAATTTCATATCTATGAGCTCCTTTGTTTGATGAACAGTCCATGTTCCTGTCTAGCACACAATTATAGTCGCCACACATGAGTAAAGCTCCTTTTCTATGTGTTTTGTATTTTCTGGTAAAGGGATTTCAGGAAGGAAGCCTGTCCTGTATTGGGTGCGTACAGGTTGACTATGGTATACATTACATTGTTGAGTTCGCAAACCAATATAATGTATCTGCCCTACGGGTCTGATATAACTTCATGCTGCGTAAATGCTATGTTCTTATGCACTGCAATTAGTGTGCCCCTTTTTTTTGACGTAGTGCAGGCTTAATATACATGTGGGAATGCCTTATCCGTGCATTTGGGTTGGCTTTGTTGCGAGAAATGGGTTTCTTGTACACACAGTATTTCTCCTTTCAGTTTTTTAGCTTCTTGCCACAGTGCCCTCCTTTTAAATGGGCTGTTCAGACCATTTGCATTAATGGATATCAATTTATTGGTCATTGTGGAGATGTGCAATCAATGCTGTATATGTAGGAAATGTATTGTAAAAGAGGTGCAGTACATATATTTTACCTTTAGGTGGCAGTTGTGGCTTAGCGATGAGATGTAGATAATTGGGAATCTTGTTTGTTCCTGCTTGGCTTGAGTTTGTATACTGGTTCCAGAGCTGAAGTTCCTTGGATCTTGGTGGTACATGTGAAATAATAAAAACTAAAGAAAAAGGGTTAACATAAAAACAGGTTGAACGAGTAGAACAACATAACGAGTGCGAAAAACTTCTGCTTCTGCACATTAGGGGGACCTTGCTCCCAATATCCAGCTTTTCCCCAATCCAGATGCAAATGTGCTGTGAGCAAACATTCTCTTCTACTGAGTCACTGTTGTTATATCCCTTTTTTAGCTTTTTGCCATTCTTGGGGTATTTTGTGGGATGACGCTGGGGTGTGGGGATCCTCTTCTTCAGGGAGAAGTTGCCATTGTCTGGCCAATTTCAGGCCATTTTCTAGATTAGTAATGACGTAGGTTTTATTCTCTCTCGTGATTAGGATCTTGGTTGGAAATACCCAGGTATATGGAGCAGCTGCTGACTTTTAATAAATGGACACTTACCTGTCCTGGGTGCCCACGATGTCGGCAGCAGATGACGAGCCATAGCTCGTCTCTCGGCTGCCCCCACCGCCATCCTCTGTCAGTTAATCAGGAAGTGAAGCGTTGCGGCTTCACTGCCCGGTTCCCTACTGCGCATGCGCGAGTCACGCTGCACGTCTTCACTGTTCCCCATTGTGTCCTGGGAACTGTGTGTTTCCCAGAACACAACGGGGGGGGGGGGTGGGGCATCTGCAGCTAGCTATTCCTGAAAGTGGGTGCATATACCTGGATTATCCAGGTATCTGCACCCCCTCCCCCCTGAAAGGTGCCAATTGTGGCACCGGAGGGGGGGGAGGAATCCAATGAGCGGAAGTTCCACTTTAGGGTGGAACACCGCTTTAACTATATAATGCTACTTTTAACATAGAGGTTTTTCCAAATTCTCGTTTTATTTCTTGTATGAAACATCAACTTTCAACCAGCAAGAAATAGTGCAACAAACAAATATTGTAAAATGTATATATGAAAAATTCAAGTGTATTTTTTTTTTTATCTTTGCAAGGGCAATATTTCATGTGACATTTTTCTCTGACAGTAACAAGCTGCAAGTGGGTAAAACTCTAGGGCAATTGTGTACAGTAGTTGTGACAACTGAAACATTATGTTAAAGACACTCTTCACCAACATATTCTGTACCGTATATTTAAAGATTCAACAGAAATTTCAAATTGATAATAGAATGCATTATTTTAAAATTATGAAAGGAAAGCAATCCAGAGTAAAAGCACCTGAAGAATAATTAAACACAACCACATAGATCATTTAGCACTTAGCAATTATCCATTTGGTGGAACTATGGGAGTAGATTCTACTCTAGTCAGTTTTACAAATAAATCATAAAAGAATGGTCTAATAAGATTCTATCTACCATAGCACTTACACTTAGACTTATTTAATTTATGTTTTTAATTTTCGTAAAATGAGCACATTACAAATAATCACTCTATAGCTACCAAGTATTCTCAGTTTGACTTCTGCAAATGAAGTTGCTCTGAATAATAAAGAGCACATTAAGAAGTATATGTGTTTTTTTTTTTTTTTTTTGTACACAAAAGCACTTTATTAATCATATGAAATACATTCTTAAAATTTTGTGTATTGTTTTTTTCACTGATTAATCAAAGTTTGAGATTTTCCAGCATTCTGAATGTCAAAAGCCAGTATATTTACCACAAAACTGCAAAAAATAATAATCACCCTTAAGATTGTGGTTTATATCTGGCACTGATCTATGAATTACTTGACACTGCAAAGTCTGGTCTCACCAGTTATCTCATACATACATATGCAATTTGTTGTCACTGTGAGAAAGCTTAAAATATTTGTGAAGACTCCCCATTAATATTTATAGAGCAGATGACTGTTTTGTTAGTTATCTTGGATAGAAGGGCAGGCAGGTTAGACAAATAAAAAGATAAATTGAAGATAGAAATAGACAGACAGACAGATATAGACTGACAGAAAAATAATAAAAGTTACCTTTACCTTAACATAAAAGTGTTTAAAATACTTAATTATGAATGGATAAAAGAAATTACTTTATGCTGTGAGTTTGACACTTTTTTATTTTTTTAGTTACAGCAAATATCCAATAGGTCTTCAGATTCACAGTGGACCCAACCCCTGAACTTTTTGTGGATATGACAAACTAATGTTGCCATTCACTACCACAGCAACCAGCTATTAATAATTGCAAGTCCTGGTAAATTATGGCTTTATGCTCTCTCTATGCCAACCTCTCACTATGGAAGTTAGGGTTCCCAACATCCATATTGACAATGTGCTTTGCTGGGAAAGGAAAAGCATATGGAGTGCTGCTTACAAAGTTCATGGGGACAGATTAGTACAATGTATTGTTCTCCCCTTTAGGGAAAACTGCTTCTTTTGGGAAAACATGTGACAGGGCGATGAAGGTAGGTGGCTGTGGGAGACAAGGGCAGATTGTTGTCACCCAATAACACAAATTGTCAAAGGAAGAGATTTTATATCAGTATCACCAGCTGGTAAATGGGGGGGGTGGCCAATTCTGTTCGATTTGCAGCAGAACTCCCGAACAGGGGAAAAGTTCTAACCCGAACAGCGAACCCCATTGAAGTCTATGGGAGCCAAACAGGAAAATCCAAAAGCACCCATTTTGAAGGCTTATATGCAAGTAATTTGCCATAAAAGGGTTATGGGGGTCTAGGTACTGCCCTGAGGGACTTTTTAAAACAATTATTTTTTTCAGGAGCAGTGATTTTAATTATGCTTAAAGTGCAACAATAAAAATTAAAAATTCCTTTAAATATAGTGTCTGTAAAGTGGCACATCTGTCGCATACATAAAACATGCTGCTGTAAAACTGACATTTCTTAAGAAAAATAAACAAGTAAAATCCCATTTAAAATGACTCATGGTTACAATTGCTGGCCTGGTATGGTTTTAGAGGGGAACCACACACCAAAATTTTTGATTTTTAAAAAAAGTGTGGGGTCCGTCCCCAAAATTGATACCAGACCCTTATTCGGGCATGCAGCCTGGCAGGTCAGGAAAGGGGGGATGAGCAAGCGCTCCCCATCTGAACCACACCAGGCCACATGCCCTCAACATGGGGGGGGGGGGGTGGGTGCTTTGGGGCGGGGGCAGGGCCTGCCTCCCCACCTCAAAGCATCTTGTCCCCAAGTTGATGGGGACAAGGTCTTACCCCCACAACCATGGCTGGTGGTTGTGGGGGTCTGCAGGCAGGGGGCTTATTGGAATCTGGAAGCCCCCTTTAACAAGAGATCCCCCAGATTATGCCCCCCTATGTGAATGAGTATCGGATACATAGTACCCCTACCCATTCACCAAAAAAGTGTCAAAAAGTAATAAACATAAGAGACAAGTTTTTGACAATTCCTTTATGAAAAAAATAAAAAAATAAAAAAAATAGTGTCCCTTAATGTAAATCCATTGTCAATCACATGGCCCGCCAACCCAAAAAATAAAAAAACACTCCTGCCTCCTGCCAAATGCCTGCTCTGCGATTTTACATTTCTTATATAGGTAAGGGCGATGCCACCTGGCCACATCACCCGGTGGCCCCTTGTGACGTCACATGCCCAGCATGCACCAGTCTGTGATGTCAGAAGGGGGCATATTTCCTTGTCTGTACCTATGTGCACATATGTGCATACCCATTTTATCTGTTCATAACAACTAATTGATAGCTATCTCTTCAATTATTGACACAAATCCTAAATAAACCAAACTAGCTGGTGTGCAGATTAAAAGAAATTTCCTCTGGCTGGCTGGTGATTGTAGTGCTACAAAGACAACAGGTCTTAAACCAACAGGATGCTGCAACTCTCAAATATTCCACTGGGTGTCAGGAACATTTCTAGACAAAAACAAAAGAAAAAAGTAGGGCTGTGGAAATTAAAGATTAATTCCTCGATTAATCGATACATTATTTTGATCAATCAAAATTCTTTTGATCGGTACTCACCTCTCCGCCGGCTTCTGGGTCTTCAGGGAGTTCCGTCGGAGATACAGTGACGTCACCGGACCCCTCCCCCTTCCCAAAGTGCCTCCGTCTGCTAACGAAGGGAAGGGGGAGGTGTCTGGTGACGTTGAAGTTCTGATTGAACGTAACGCGTATGGGGGAGGAGCTACGCATGACATCACCCGCTGCTGCCCTACGGAACTAACAGGATTGTCAGCTTTACATGCTGTGTTTTTATCATCTTTATGTGAGTAGTTTGTGTTTGAACACAAAAATTAAATCTTATACTTACGCGGTGAGCACTTAGATAATTTCTTTCTACACATGACCTGGCATCCTTGCTGAGATCTAAGGAGATGTGAGAGAAGTTTATGGTCCGTGTTAACCCTTTTGATACCCGCTTGCATGACCATCTGTATGCACAGGGGTCTATGCCATAAGGTGAGAGTGATTCGTTTGACTGGAGGTGGAGGGATTGTCACGCTACTGTGGAAAAAAAATGACTTACGTCAGTGCTACAGTTTGAATTTAAAACGTATTTGTGTGAACTGTAAAGTTCATTTACCACTGACTAATGCAGAGCAAGGAGATCAGCTAAAAGTATTTGGATCTATATGTGCGTTATAATTAATCAAAATTAGTTGATTAATCGATTAAAATACAAATCGATTAATTGAACACGGAAATTTTAATCAGTAACAGCCCTAGAAAAAAGAGCTCACTTCTGCCCTAGTGTAATACGGCTTTTTTTTTAAATCAGATTTTATCTTTATTTTATTTTTTATACCCCAACAACATATATACAAACATAACATTGAAATCAAAACACAAAAAACATGTACATAGCCCAAAAAAAGTGGGGGGGAGGGGAGGCAATTTTAACACACCCCTTTTCCCACTCTTTCCACTGTCAAGTCAATACACAATCCTTTTAACCTATAAATAAAAATTGTTTTTGCTTTTCCATACATCTATAGTCTGGCAAAGGTAACTCCTAACTCAGTCCCGTAGCCATATGGTCAAGCCATGGCTTCCAAATAGTATCAAACATGCCTCTCAAAGGAGATGGATCTATTCAGATCAAATATCCAATCAGATATAGTCTGAGGGTGAGGGGAGGTCCACCTAATGTCAATTTGTCTCCTAGCAACAAAGAGCGCTCTTGCAATAGTAAGTCCAGTAGACATATTAAAGGATCCACTGAAACATTCAAATCTAAGAGCCCATTAATTGTACCCACAACCTCTGCCCAATTCCGCTTAAGTTTCGGGCATCGTCATAGTAAATGTATCAATGACACTGGATTGTCACATCTGGAGCAAGCCGAGTCAGTTGTTAAGCCAATATTAAACAAAAATTGTGGGGTCCTATATGCCCTATGCAATGTATAAAATTGTGTTAATCTAAATGAGGGTGAAAGAGATACAAGGGAAAGAGACTGAAGAATCTTATCCCAGACATAGTCAGAGATAGGGCCAATATCGCGCTCCCATTTCCCTCTAGATGGACAATTACATTTATCAGAAGTACACTGTAATAAAGACTTATACATAGCGGATATTAGGCCTTTAGTAGCGGTTGTCTGAACCACTCTTTCCAAAACTGGGACCGGGGGAAACAAAACAGGAGAAGAAGAAAACTTGGCATATAAGCCATGTCACAGCTGCAAAAATTGTTAGAACCATCTAGGGTTCAAAGAAGATTTCCTTACCAACTGATCAAAAGATTTAACCACTTAAGCCCCGAACACAATTTTCTGGCCAAAAACCAGAGCACTTTTTGCGATTTGGCACTGCGTCGCTTTAACTAACGATCGTGCAGTCGTGCGACATGGCTCCAAAACAAAATTTACATCTTTTTTTCCCCCACAAATAGAGCTTTCTTTTGGTGGTATTTGATCACCTCTGCGTATTTTATATTTTTTGCGCTATAAACAAAAAAAAAAAGAGGGACAATTTTGAAAAAACACATTATTTTTTTGGTTTTTGCTATTATAAATATCCCCCAAAAATATTTAAAAAAAATTTTTTTCCTCAGTTTAGGCCGATACGTATTCGTCTACATATTTTTGGTAAAAAAATTGCAATAAGTGTTTATTAATTGGTTTGCGCAAAAGTGATAGCGTCTACAAAATAGGGGATAGTTTTATGGCATTTTTATTAATATTTTTTTTATTAGTAATGGTGGCTATCAGCGTTTTTTATCGTGACTGTAAAAATTATGGCAGACAATTTTGGCGCAATTTTGGGACCATTCACATTTATACAGTGATCAGTGCGATTAAAATTGCACTGATTACTGTGTAAATGTGACTGGCAGTGAAGGGGTTAACACTAGGTGGTGCTGTAGGGGTTAATTGTGTCCTGGGGAGTGTTTCTAACTGTAGGGGGGGTGGGCTAGCTGTGACACATGACTGATAATAGCTCCCAATCACAGGGAGCTATGATCAGTGACACTGTCACTAAGCAGAACTAGGAGATGCTTGTTTACATTAGCATCTCCCCGTTATTCCTCTCCGTGAGACGATTGCGGGTATCCCCGTGGACATAGAGTCCTGCGACCTGGCTCACGGAGCTCCCGGCCGGCGTGCATGCAAAGGCACGGTGGCAAATTCAAAGGGGCATACAGGTACGCCCATTTGTGCAGCCGTGCCATTCTGCCGACGTACATCGCGCGCGCTGGTCAGGAACCGGTTAAGTACACCCCTCTCATAAAGTTGAGAGAGGGTAAGAATCCCCGCTCGTTCCCATTGCTGAAAGCCCTGGAGGGTCAATATCTCAGACAGCCCTTCCCCAAATAGGGGTATATTTAGCTAGGGAGGAAACCCCAAATATCATTTAAACAGATTCCCACACCTTATATATAAGTACCAGGGTGGGTATATTAGAAAAGGAGGAGCACCCAGATGCCCCCTCCATGGCTAATAGCGGTTGGCATCCTTGGAAACCAAAAGCAAACCCCCCAGCCTCCTTTGGATATTGTAGTATATCTAGTTTGATAGGGGGGTCTTATTTCCCCAAATCAAATTTCTAAATATACTATTAATCTTAATAAAGTTCTTCAGAAGAATCCAAACTGGGGAATTATGTAAAAAATATAAAAGTTGTGGCATCCAGACCATCTTAATTAAATTTATGCGGCCTATTACTGAAAGGGGAAGTTCACACCAAAGGAAGTTCACACCAAACCCTTCTAGTTGAAATCTTGTCAATAATCATATGACAGAGGGGATGCAGTCATGATAACTCCCAGATATTTTAGTTTAGTAATTGAAGTTGTGGGCATCTATGTCAATCTATTGGCTAAAACCTTGGCTAGTATCTTCACATCTGTTTATAATAAGGAGATATTCTTTTTTCAGGATAACCATAATCGCGGCTTCGGACATTGAGTCCGGGAGACACCCTTCCACCAAAGCTGAATTAAATGTTTTAAGTAGGGTAGGTAACAGCAATTTACCATCTTTTTTATAAACTTAAATTTGAATACCATCTGCCCCTGGTGTTTTATTATTTGCAAAGCTAGCCACTGCATCTTCCACTTCCAATTGAGTCAAGGGGGCATTAAGAATCTCCTGATCTTCCTGTGATACTCTTGGGAGAGTAATCCTGTCAAGGTAAGCTGTCAACTCAACAGAGGTGTAATTAACCCGTGATGTACTGTATATACAGTGGTGTGAAAAAGTGTTTGCCCCCTTCCTCATTTCCTGTTCCTTTGCATGTTTGTCACACTTAAGTGTTTCGGAACATCAAACCAATTTAAACAATAGTCAAGGACAACACAAGTAAACACAAAATGCAATTTGTAAATGAAGGTGTTTATTATTAAAGGTGAAAAAAAATCCAAACCATCATGGCCCTGTGTGAAAAAGTGATTGCCCCCCTTGTTAAAACATACTATAACTGTGGTTGTCCACACCTGAGTTCAATTTCTCTAGCCACACCCAGGCCTGATTATTGCCACACCTGTTCACAATCAAGGCATCACTTAAATAGGAGCTGCTTGACACAGTAAGGTCCACCAGAAGATCCTTAAAAGCTACACATCATGCCGAGACCCAAAGAAATTCAGGAACAATTGAGAAAGAAAGTAATTGAGATCTATCAGTCTGGAAAGGGTTATAAAGCCATTTCCAAAGCTTTGGGAATCCAGCGAACCACAGTGAGAGCCATTATCCACAAATGGCGAAGACATGGAACAGTGGTGAACCTTCCCAGGAGTGGCCGGCCGCCCAAAATTACCCCAAGAGCGCAGCGACGACTCATCCAAGAGGTCACAAAAGACCCCACAACAATGTCCAAGGAACTGCAGGCCTCAGTTAAGGTCAGCGTTCATGCCTCCACCATCAGGAAAAGACTGGGCAAAAATGGCCTGCATGGCAGAGTTCCAAGGAGAAAACCACTGCTGAGCAAAAAGAACATCAAAGCTCGTCTCAATTTCTCCACAACACATCTTGATGATCCCCAAGACTTTTGGGACAACATTCTGTGGACCGATGAGACAAAAGTGGAACTCTTTGGAAGGTGTGTGTCCAAGTATATCTGGCGTAGAAGGAACACTGCATTTCAGAAAAAGAACATTATACCAACAGTAAAATATGGTGGTGGTAGTGTGATGGTCTGGGGCTGTTTTGCTGCTTCAGGACCTGGAAGACTTGCCGTGATAAAAGGAACTATGAATTCTGCTGTCTACCAAGAGATCCTGAAGGAGAATGTCCGACCATCTGTTCGTGTACTCAAGCTGAAACGAACTTGGGTTCTGCAGCAGGACAATGATCCTAAACACACCAGCAAGTCCACCACCGAATGGCTGAAGAAAAACAAAATGAAGACTTTGGAGTGGCCTAGCCAAAGTCCTGACCTGAATCCTATTGAGATGTTGTGGTATGACCTTAAAAAGGCCGTTCATGCTCGAAAACCCTCTAATGTAACTGAATTAGGACAATTCTGCAAAGATGAGTGGGCCAAAATTCCTCCAGGACGCTGTAAAAGCCTCAATGCACGTTATCGCAAACGCTTGGTTGCAGTTGTTTCTGCTAAGGGTGGCCCAACCAGTTATTAGGTTTAGGGGGCAATCACTTTTTCACACAGGGCCATGATGGTTTGGATTTTTTTTCACCTTTAATAATAAACACCTTCATTTACAAATTGCATTTTGTGTTTACTTGTGTTGTCCTTGACTATTGTTTAAATTGGTTTGATGTTCCGAAACACTTAAGTGTGACAAACATGGAAAGGAACAGGAAATTAGGAAGGGGGCAAACACTTTTTCACACCACTGTAGATCTTGATAAAAGAAATAGAAGATAGACAAGATATCTCCTGTGGTGGTATACACCCGCCCACCCTGATGTAATGCCATTACAGATGTAATTCCTGATTGCGTGCAAACAACCTTAGCCAATATTTTGCCGGCTGCCTCCCCTTCAGCCCAGGTCAGCCGTTTCTGGAAGAATTGTTTGTTTTGGGCCCTATCTACCAGCAGCAAACAAAGCTTAGTCTGCAAAGTTTCCCAGGCTTTTTTATTTGTTAAACTGGAATCTAGAATAAATCTGGCCTTAGCCACTAGTGCCTCCCCCTTAATCTGTTTTAATGCCACTCACTTGTTTAATCAAAAGTCCTCTCAAGTAGGCCTTGAGAACATCCCATGCTATTCTGGTAGGTGCTGATACTTCATTCAGAGTGATAAACATCCTCAGATGGTTCAGCAGGACTCCCTCCTCAGGAAATAGATCCAACCAGAATGGATTTAGACGCCAAGGGATATTAGACCTTGAATGCCCGAAAGCCATAGTAAATATTACAGGGGAATGGTCAGAAATACCCCTTGGCTCTATTACCACATCCTTAAAATCCATGACAAGGTCTGCAGAGCACAACACCAGATCAAGTCTTGATAGTGAACCAAATGTTTTAGAATGACAAGTATATGAATTTTTGGTAGGGTGTAGAATCAGCCACATATCATGTAACCCTAGTTCCCTACAGAGCCTCCCTAAAGAAGAGATTCCATCTATAGGTAAGGAGCGAGGAGATGAAAATCTATCCTGTTCTGAGTTGATTACATTATTAAGGTCACCAGTCACCAATATTGGAAGCGAGGGAGAGGCCTTTACAAATGATATAAGCTGAAGAACCTGAGGGTTATATGGAGGGGGAATATAAATGGCAGCAATGATCAATTCAAAATCACAAATCTGACACTGAAGAAAAACAAACCTACCATTCACGTCCACTAGCCTCCTAGTGCAGGAGGATTATATATCATTATGAATTAATATAGAAACCCCCCAGGGGTAAGAGGAAAGAAAAGAATGGTATAATAAGGCTTTAATAGAGTAATGTAAAAACACTTCTATCAATGCACTCACATTTGTTAAAGATGATCAGCAGCATGTAAAATAATCCCCGGTGTCTCTCCTCCTTCACCACTAATAATTCCCGACAGGGGAGAAAGCCGTAGATTTTTGGCAGAGCTACCTGGATCTTGAAAGCCCATCCAGAGCCAGGGCACAGATACAGCGTCTGGTTTCTTATGTGCATAAGCTGGGTCCAGCCAGCGCCTCGCTCCTTCAGCACAGTGACCCATGAGTAGGAGACAGGGGATGATATCAGAACATTGCCATGATAATGCGTTTCAGAATCAAGCCACGCCCACCCTAAACCATTTATATAGAGAAGTCACGCTGCCTCCTACACCCAGATCTTAAAGAGGAAATGAACCAGGAGAGACAGACTAGTGACCAACACATTAAAATGGTGGGACAGCGGCAACATTTAAAGAGGCAATAAAAGTAATAATAAAAATAATGTGTGTGTGTGTATAAATATATATATATATATACATATATATATATATATATATATATATATATATATATATATATATATATATATATATATATATATATATATATATATATATATATATTTAAACAAAGTGCCTGCTGGTAACACTTTCGCTATAAAAATTAATAAATTATTAAATGCATAAATCTGCGTGTAATGTGGACATGTACAATAAAAATACTATGATTTACGTTCTAGTTCTATGGCAATGGCATTGACAATGGTCCACCTCATGCCATGATAGAGTCTTTGTCTTACAACAAGGCATGATTAAGTTATAACCAAAACCTCAGAATAACCAAACTTCATGCCTATTGAGGTTTGTGCATTTATATACTTATTATTGAGCATACTTGCATACATGACCCATAGTACTATTAATCCATTACTCAGGCCTAAGATCCACGAATGGAATACGAAAAAAGAAAACAAAAGAACAAGAAAGTAACAGAATGATGTCATATCAGAGTATTCATTTCTAACTCCTCATTTAAACCATCTGGTGACATTGTGTTATGGGTGAATATCCAGAGGGTTTCACGCATGCATAGACTGGAGAACCTTTCACCCTCAGGGATAGTCATTGGTATAGCCTCTATACCAAAAAGCTCTAACCCATGTGTGCTACCTCCATGTACCTGTAAGAAGTGTCAGAGGACACTATGCTTATCGCGTTCTTGTTCAACAAAGCGTCAGTGTTCACCAAATCTAATATGCATAGTGCGTACCATCCTGCCCACATAGAGGAACCCACAGGGACAGCTTAGCCCACTTACCACAAACTGCGTGTTGCTGCGTTTGAACTTCTTTAAGCCTCATGAAAATAATATGAATCGTGATAAGCATTTTTGGTTTCAAATATATGCATACTGATTTGCACAGAATGCAAAGAATCATATTACATGAAGCATGTTTGCCTGTATTCATAACTATGTGATTCTCAACTTTACTGATAAAAGTATTTTGTTATGAAATATGAATTGACAGGCCTCAACTTACATTTGGAGGATCCCGGCTTCTAACCTTCTGCTATCTATGTTTGAGAGGACTCAGGGCAGCAATGCTTCATATCCAGTGAAGGATCTTGTCGTTTGGCACCATCCCCAAGTAGATGCTCCCACGGGTGTAGTGACACCAACTGCCTTTTGTGACTCATACGGCGTAAGCCTATCTGAGTTCACGCTATCTGGTAAGCGCATTCCCAAGAGGTGGTGGACTACAACAGACAACTTGCACCAAGTCACCTGTTATATATTTCTCAATGCACCAATGTTGAATTTAGGTCACTATTAGGTGGTGTTTTTTGCTTAGATCACTATTTGTAACACACATTGCTATATGGTTTTGTTTATATGGTGATATATATTCAAGATTTTTCTACTGTCATATTTATTGTATATGTGATCTATGCGATTATGTGATTAGTAGGTCTACCAACCCTTTTCATATATATGATCCTTTGATTCACAATCCATTTGATTTATCATATTCGTTTGTTCACTATTTTTAGTGACACACATTCATATTGTAATTTTTATTTTTGGATACTGTATCACTATTTAGTATCATCACTTTTAGACATCGATTGTTATTTTCGTGCTCTATGAGCGCCGCACTTTTCTATACTTTAATGCTTTTGACATTGTTGGCCCTCCTGAAAAGTTCCCTCACTTAAAGCAGTGTCTTGTTTAAGGATGGGACAATGTTTTTGGATGGCTCTCTTGATGGCCCAATGCTGGCCATTAAATTAGGTAATAAAAAATGTATCCCTAAATCTGACCTGCTGTCTGCTTTCTGTACTTGTATTCAACCCAGGATGGTAATGGTCAACTGCTTTCTGTATATGCTCTCTGTGGTACTCTTTCCAAATAAATTTTTGGGTTAATAACTCGGCTTGTGCTGGATAATCTGACGTATTGGTGCAATTCCTCGGCAGCCTACAAAATTGGCTGTAAGGGATATTTTCCTTCCACCTAGGTTGGTGGCAGCTAATTTTATGTAAGTAGGAATTGCCTGACATCTCTTTAAAATGGGTCTTGGAGATGATCTTATCTTCCTGTTCCCAAGTCAACACCAAATCCAAACACACAAGAGAGTTTGCATCCACCACATGTGTAAATTGGATACCATATGCTTTGGAATTGCAATATGAGACAAATTTCAAAACCGTCTCCAGACTTTTATCAGTAAAGATAAAAGGGATCTGGATGGGCTGTCAGGATCTAGGCAGCTTTCCCGAAAAGTTGCGGTTGTCACCCCTGACAGGAATTTTCAGTAGTGAATGAGATGAGATTCCAGGGATTCTTTTACATGCTGCTGATTATCTTTTTTTTTTTCAAATATAAAATTTTTTATTAAATTTTCAAAACAGAAAAAGAGGCCAGGGCCTCAACAGAACATGCAATCACGTAATCACAATGAAGGTCGCAGCCTCCCGGATTCATATCACAATTAGGGATGAGCCGAACACCCCCGGGTTCGGTTCGAACCAGAACCTTCGAACGGACCGAAAGTTCGCGCGAATTTTCGAACCCTATACGTTATAATGGACGCGAACGTTCGAAATCAAAAGTGCTAATTACAACGGCCAATATGCATGTTAATGTCATAAAACAGGTTTGGGGACCCGGGTCCTGCCCCAGGGGACATATATCAATGCAAAAAGAACTTTTAAAAACTAACGTTTTTTCGGGAGCAGTCATTTTAATGATGCATAAAGTGAAAAAAAAAAAGTGACATTTTCCTTTAAATATGGTACCTGGGGGGTGTCCAAAGTATGCCTGTGAAGTGGCATGTGTTTCCCGTGTTTAGAACTGTCCTTGCACAAAATGACATTTGTAAAGGAAAAAAAGAAGCCATTTAAAACCACTTGCGGCTTTAGGTTTGATCTTAAGTAGAATCTGAACAGGTACATTATGAAGTGTAGCTCCATCCCAAAAAAATCTATTTTTAAGCTTTTTGGAGAACATAGGGAGGGGTTATCACCCCTGTAACATTTGCTGTCTTTGCACATCTGTTCAGAACATGTCACCTCACTTTCCGTCCCAATGACAAATGTTTTTGGAAAAGTGGGGTTTTAATTGAAACAAGGATTGGTGATAAAGTATCAGTAGAGAGGAGATACCTTTTTCCCAAATTAAATCTAACAGGATAGAATTTCCCTTCCTAGGGGTAGATTTCCTCTCACTTCCTGTTTTCTCTTTCCATTTGCAAGTAGGAGTCGTTTGTAAGTTGGATGTTTGAAAGTAGGGGCCTGGCGTATATACTCTGCAGAAATTTGCCCTATTAGATGTTGGTGTAGCCACAAGACTGGTGGGCACAGGAATGGGCCCTGCTGTGAGTTAATAGATCAAGATTTGTAATTGCATGCACCTGTTGAACAGGGCAGAAAAATTGGGGGTGGTGGTGGTGGTGGTGGTGGACGGTTTTGCCACAAGACTGTAAGCTCTCACAGTTACTCTTGGTGGGCGCAGGAATGGGCCCTGCTGTGAGTTATTAGATCAAGATTTGTAATTGCAAGCACCTGATGAACAGGGCAGAAAAATTGGGCCTTTGGCGGTGGTGGTGGACGGTGTTGCCACAAGACTGTAGGCCCTCATAGTTACTCTTGGTGGGCGCAGGAATGGGCCCTGCTGTGAGTTATTAGATCAAGATTTGTCATTGCAAGCACCTGATGAACAGGGCAGAAAAATTGGGCCTTTGGCGGTGGTGGTGGACGGTGTTGCCACAAGACTGCAGGCCCTCATAGTTACTCTTGGTGGGCGCAGGAATGGGCCCTGCTGTGAACTATTAGATCAAGATTTGTAATTACCCGCCCCTGTTAAACAGGGGCTGAAAAATTGTGCCTTAGGCACTGGTGTTGGTGCCACAACACTGCAACCCCTCACAGAGACTGTACTTGGAGCACAGCAGTCACACGTGTTGCGAAGCATTTTTTTAAAAAATTGTAAGTACACGCCCCTGTTAAACAGGGGCTGAAAAATTGTGCCTTAGGCACTGGTGCTGGTGCCACAACACTGCAACCCGGCCCTCACAGATACTGTACTTGGAGCACAGCAGTCACACGTGTTGCGAAGCATTTTTTTTAAAAAATTGTAAGTACACGCCCCTGTTAAACAGGGGCTGAAAAATTGTGCCTTAGGCACTGGTGCTGGTGCCACAACACTGCAACACGGCCCTCACAGAGACTGTACTTGGAGCACAGCAGTCACACGTGTTGCGAAGCATTTTTTTAAAAAATTGTAAGTACACGCCCCTGTTAAACAGGGGCTGAAAAATTGTGCCTTAGGCACTGGTGCTGGTGCCACAACACTGCAACCCGGCCCTCACAGAGACTGTACTTGGAGCACAGCAGTCACACGTGTTGCGAAGCATTTTTTTAAAAAATTGTAAGTACACGCCCCTGTTAAACAGGGGCTGAAAAATTGTGCCTTAGGCACTGGTGCTGGTGCCACAACACTGCAACACGGCCCTCACAGAGACTGTACTTGGAGCACAGCAGTCACACGTGTTGCGAAGCATTTTTTTTTTTTAAAAAATTGTAAGTACACGCCCCTGTTAAACAGGGGCTGAAAAAATTGTGCCTTAGGCACTGGTGCTGGTGCCACAACACTGCAACACGGCCCTCACAGAGACTGTACTTGGAGCACAGCAGTCACACGTGTTGCGAAGCATTTTTAAAAAAAATTGTAAGTACACGCCCCTGTTAAACAGGGGCTGAAAAATTGTGCCTTAGGCACTGGTGCTGTGGCATGGATCATTGAGGAGGAGGAAGAGGATAGTCAGTGAACATAAGAGGACAGTCACTCAGCATCAGCATAGGCAGTCTTGAAGGGATGTGACATTAAAAATTATTCGGTTATATCCGCCTCAGGTGCCTGGTAGCTGGTGGTGATCCAAGACTGATTCATTTTGATGAATGTCAGTCGATCAACCGAGGCGGTGGACAGGCGCACCCTATGATCAGTCACAAATCCTCCAGCAGCACTGAATGTGCGTTCGGAAAGAACGCTGGAGGCAGGACAGGCCAGTAGCTCAATTGCATACTGTGCAAGCTCTGGCCAGTGATCCATCCTCAGGACCCAGTAAGCCAGAGGATTTTCGGTGGGAAAGGTGTCCAAGTCTGACCTTGCCCCAAGGTATTCCTGCACCATGTATATCAGACGCTGGCGATGGTTGCTGGAACCGATCATACCTTGGGGCTGCGGACTAAAAAATTGTCTGAACGCATCGGTCAGACGTCCACCTTCCCCACCGCTCCTTCTGCCACTGACCGAAGCCTCAGCAACTCGTCGCCCAGGACCAGGAGTTTGTAGCCTCCCAGTTTCTGGGAACGCGTTGCACAGACCTTTCTGCAAGGCCTCCCTGAGATGTCTCATCCTCTGCTCCCTCTGCGACGGCAAGATAAGGTCCGCAACCTTACCCTTGTACCGCGGATCAAGGAGAGTGGCCAGCCAGTAATGGTCCCTCTCCTTGATCCGAAGAACACGAGGATCCTTCCGCAGGCTTTGCAGGATCAGGGAGGCCATGCAGCGTAGGTTAGCTGAGGCATTCGGTCCGGAGTCTTCTGGGTCACTGAGGATGACATGATCGCCAGCCACCTCCTCCCAGCCACGTACAAGTCCACTGGCTTGTTGGGACTGTACATCATCCCTAAAAGACTGCTGCTGCTGATGCTGAGTGCCAGGCTCCACCTCCATGCTCACACAATCCTCCTCCTCCTCCTCCTCCTCCTCCTCCTCATCCTCTTCCTGTGTGATGGGTGGGACAGAAGGAACACTGTCCGGATAAAGGGGGCCTTGAGAGGCAAGGAAGTCCTCCTCTTCCTGCCTCTGTTCTGCCTCAAGTGCCCTGTCCATTATCCCACGCAGCGTATGCTCCAACAGGTGGACAAGAGGGACAGTGTCACTGATGCATGCACTGTCACTGCTCACCATCCTCGTGGCCTCCTCAAATGGTGAGAGGACAGTGCATGCATCCCTGATCATGCTCCACTGACGTGGGGAAAAAAAACCAAGCTCCCCTGACCCTGTCCTGGTGCCGTAGTCGCAAAGGTACTCATTGATGGCCCTCTGCTGCGTGTGCAGTCGCTGCAGCATGGCCAACGTTGAGTTCCACCTGGTGGGCATGTCAGATATTAGGCGGTTCTTGGGCAGGTTCAGCTCCTTTTGCAGCTCAGTCAGCCGAGCACTGGCATTATAAGATCGGCGGAAATGCACACAGACTTTCCTGGCCTGCCTCAGGACATCCTGTAAGCCTGGGAACCTGCCCAAGAACCGCTGCACCACCAGGTTGAGGACGTGAGCCATGCAGGGCACATGGGTGAGCTGCCCCTGTCGCAGGGCGGAGAGGAGGTTGGTGCCATTGTCAGAAACGACCATTCCTGGCTTAAGCTGACGTGGCGTCAACCACCTCTCGGCCTGCCCCTGCAGAGCTGCCAGAACCTCTGGCCCAGTGTGGCTCCTGTCCCCCAAACACACCAGCGCAAGCACGGCATGGCATCTTTTTGCCTGCGTACTTGCGTAGCCCCTTGTACGCCTACGGAGCACCGCTGGTTCCAAGGACAGAGCACTGGAGGAAGAAGAAGAGGAGGGGGTGGAGGAGAGAGGTGTGTCACAACCAGTAGCAGTAGTCGCGTTTTGGAGGCGTGGTGGCGGAACAACCTCCAACACTACTGCACCTTGTCCTGCATCCCTCCCAGCTGCCAATAGAGTGACCCAATGGGCCGTGAAAGAAAGGTACCGTCCCTGTCCATGCCTGCTGGACCATGAGTCAGCGGTAATATGCACCTTACCGCTGACCGCCCTGTCCAGCGAGGCATGGACATTGCCCTCCACATGCCGGTAGAGAGACGGAATCGCCTTCCGCGAGAAAAAGTGGCGTTTGGGAACCTGCCACTGAGGAACCGCACATTGAACAAACTCACGGAAGGGGGCCGAGTCTACCAACTGAAAAGGCAGCAGTTGAAGTGCTAGCAATTTAGCAAGGCTAGCATTCAACCGCTGGGCATGTGGATGGCTGGGAGTGTACTTCTTTCTACGGTCCAGCAGCTGGGGCAGGGAAATTTGCCTGCTGCATTCGGACGTCGGTGTACTGCAAGTACTTGGTTGTGACACACCGAATTCTACACCTTCAGTCCTCTCAGAGCAGCTTTCAGAGAGGACTGAAGGTGTAGTGGGGATGGAGATACCAGCTGAGGAGGAGCAAGGAGAGGTCCGCTTAGTTCTTTGGTGTGGGTCTTTTATGTGTGCCTGCCAACGAGCTGCATGGCAGGTCGCCATATGTCTGGTCATGCTTGTCGTGCCCAAGCGGCTGATGTTTTGGCCACGCGAGATACGCTTGAGACAAATATTGCAAATAGCAGTGGTGCGATCTGCTGCACTCGTCTCAAAAAAGGCCCACACCAAAGAACTTTTCTGATAACGTGCAGAGGCAGCGCCCTGCACAGGCGGAGCTCTGCGGTGTTGTACAGTTGCTGTGCTGGCCTCTACCTGGCCTCCAGGGGCATCCTGCCTCGTTGGACATGTGACGCCGCATCCTCCTCCTCCTCGTCCTCCTCCTCATCCTCTCTCCCTTGAGGCACCCACGTGGAGTCAGTGACCTCATCATCCCCTCCCTCTTCACCACTAGAGCAAACCTGGCAGTAAGCTGCAGCTGGTGGAACTGTACTGCCAGATTCCTCAAGCTGGGTATCGTCATCCGAGCCTTCGAATCGTTGGGCATCCTCCTGGAGCATGTACCCAACACTGTGCTCAAAGAGTTCGGGGGACTCCTCAGGAGGACATGGTGGGTCTAGGGAAGGGGTGGCTGATGATGCTCTGTCAGTACCCTGAGCCTGGGTGAGAGAGGATGAGGAGGATGAGGAGGGCTTGGTCATCCATTCTACCAAGCCTTCAGCATGATGCGGCTCCACATGTCCAGCTGCCGAAAACAAAGACGCGCGTGTCCCATGGCCACGTGCTGATGACGATGCACGACCACGTCCACGTCCACGGCCACGTCCACTAGAAACAGAGCCTGCCTGCCCTGTGTTCTTGGCTCTGCACGCTCTGCCTCCCCTTGGCGGTCTTCCAGCCATTGTAGTCGGTAGTCCTGTGGGTGCTGCTGAGAAGAAAATATAGGAGCTCTGTGTGATGCCACTAACACACTAGAAGTCCTGTGGGTGCTTCTGCAAAGAAAATAGAGGAGCTCTGTGTGATGCCACTAACACACTAGAAGTCCTGTGGGTGCTTCTGCAAAGAAAATAGAGGAGCTCTGTGTGATGCCACTAACACACTAGAAGTCCTGTGGGTGCTTATGCAAAGAAAAAATAGGAGCTCTGTGTGATGCCACTAACACACTAGAAGTCCTGTGGGTGCTGCTGAGAAGAAAATATAGGAGCTCTGTGTGATGCCACTAACACACTAGAAGTCCTATGGGTGCTTCTGCAAAGAAAATAGAGGAGCTCTGTGTGATGCCACTAACACACTAGAAGTCCTGTGGGTGCTGCTGAGAATACAATATAGGAGCTCTGTGTGATGCCACTAACACACTAGAAGTCCTATGGGTGCTTCTGCAAAGAAAATAGAGGAGCTCTGTGTGATGCCACTAACACACTACAAGTCCTATAGGTGCTTCTGGGAAGAAAATATAGCTCTGTGTGTGTAATGGGACTAACACACTTCAAGTCCTATAGGTGCTTCTGGGAAGAAAATATAGCTCTGTGTGTGTAATGGGACTAACACACTTCAAGTCCTATAGGTGCTTCTGGAAGAAAATTTAGCTCTGTGTGTGTAATGGGACTAACACACTTCAAGTCCTATAGGTGCTTCTGGGAAGAAAATATAGCTCTGTGTGTGTAATGGGA
Source organism: Lithobates sylvaticus (assembly GCA_028564925.1). NCBI lineage: Eukaryota > Metazoa > Chordata > Amphibia > Anura > Ranidae > Lithobates > Lithobates sylvaticus. Next base: position 364,224,843 of record CM053027.1, read on the forward strand.
CTAACACACTTCAAGTCCTATAGGTGCTTCTGGGAACAAAATATAGCTCTGTGTGTGTAATGGGACTAACACACTTCAAGTCCTATAGGTGCTTCTGGGAACAAAGTATAGCTCTTTGTGTGTAATGGGACTAACACACTTCAAGTCCTATAGGTGCTTCTGGGAAGAAAATATAGCTCTGTGTGTGTGATGGGACTAACACACTTCAAGTCCTATAGGTGCTTCTGGGAACAAAATATAGCTCTGTGTGTGTAATGGGACTAACACACTTCAAGTCCTATAGGTGCTTCTGGGAACAAAATATAGCTCTGTGTGTGTGATGGGACTAACACACTTCAAGTCCTATAGGTGCTTCTGGGAACAAAATATAGCTCTGTGTGTGTAATGGGACTAACACACTTCAAGTCCTATAGGTGCTTCTGGGAACAAAATATAGCTCTGTGTGTGTGATGGGACTAACACACTTCAAGTCCTATAGGTGCTTCTGGGAACAAAATATAGCTCTGTGTGTGTGATGGGACTAACACACTTCAAGTCCTATAGGTGCTTCTGGGAACAAAATATAGCTCTGTGTGTGTAATGGGACTAACACACTTCAAGTCCTATAGGTGCTTCTGGGAACAAAATATAGCTCTGTGTGTGTAATGGGACTAACACACTTCAAGTCCTATAGGTGCTTCTGGGAACAAAATATAGCTCTGTGTGTGTGATGGGACTAACACACTTCAAGTCCTATAGGTGCTTCTGGGAACAAAATATAGCTCTGTGTGTGTAATGGGACTAACACACTTCAAGTCCTATAGGTGCTTCTGGGAAGAAAATATAGCTCTGTGTGTGTAATGGGACTAACACACTTCAAGTCCTATAGGTGCTTCTGGGAAGAAAATATAGCTCTGTGTGTGTGATGGGACTAACACACTTCAAGTCCTATAGGTGCTTCTGGGAAGAAAATATAGCTCTGTGTGTGTAATGGGACTAACACACTTCAAGTCCTATAGGTGCTTCTGGGAACAAAGTATAGCTCTTTGTGTGTAATGGGACTAACACACTTCAAGTCCTATAGGTGCTTCTGGGAAGAAAATATAGCTCTGTGTGTGTGATGGGACTAACACACTTCAAGTCCTATAGGTGCTTCTGGGAAGAAAATATAGCTCTGTGTGTGTGATGGGACTAACACACTTCAAGTCCTATAGGTGCTTCTGGGAACAAAGTATAGCTCTTTGTGTGTAATGGGACTAACACACTTCAAGTCCTATAGGTGCTTCTGGGAAGAAAATATAGCTCTGTGTGTGTGATGGGACTAACACACTTCAAGTCCTATAGGTGCTTCTGGGAACAAAGTATAGCTCTTTGTGTGTAATGGGACTAACACACTTCAAGTCCTATAGGTGCTTCTGGGAAGAAAATATAGCTCTGTGTGTGTGATGGGACTAACACACTTCAAGTCCTATAGGTGCTTCTGGGAAGAAAATATAGCTCTGTGTGTGTGATGGGACTAACACACTTCAAGTCCTATAGGTGCTTCTGGGAACAAAGTATAGCTCTTTGTGTGTAATGGGACTAACACACTTCAAGTCCTATAGGTGCTTCTGGGAAGAAAATATAGCTCTGTGTGTGTGATGGGACTAACACACTTCAAGTCCTATAGGTGCTTCTGGGAAGAAAATATAGCTCTGTGTGTGTGATGGGACTAACACACTTCAAGTCCTATAGGTGCTTCTGGGAACAAAGTATAGCTCTTTGTGTGTAATGGGACTAACACACTTCAAGTCCTATAGGTGCTTCTGGGAAGAAAATATAGCTCTGTGTGTGTGATGGGACTAACACACTTCAAGTCCTATAGGTGCTTCTGGGAAGAAAATATAGCTCTGTGTGTGTGATGGGACTAACACACTTCAAGTCCTATAGGTGCTTCTGGGAAGAAAATATAGCTCTGTGTGTGTGATGGGACTAACACACTTCAAGTCCTATAGGTGCTTCTGGGAAGAAAATATAGCTCTGTGTGTGTAATGGGACTAACACACTTCAAGTCCTATAGGTGCTTCTGGGAAGAAAATATAGCTCTGTGTGTGTAATGGGACTAACACACTTCAAGTCCTATAGGTGCTTCTGGGAAGAAAATATAGCTCTGTGTGTGTAATGGGACTAACACACTTCAAGTCCTATAGGTGCTTCTGGGGAACAAAATATAGCTCTGTGTGTGTAATGGGACTAACACACTTCAAGTCCTATAGGTGCCTCTGGGAACAAAATATAGGAGCTCTGCCTGCCTGCCACGAACACACTACAAGTCCTATAGGTGCTTCTGGTAACAAAATATAGGAGCTCTGCCTGCCTGCCACTAACACACTACAAGTCCTATAGGTGCTTCTGGTAACAAAATATAGGAGCTCTGCCTGCCTGTCACTAACACACTACAAGTCCTATAGGTGCTTCTGGTAACAAAATATAGGAGCTCTGCCTGCCTGCCACTAACACACTACAAGTCCTATAGGTGCTTCTGGTAACAAAATATAGGAGCTCTGCCTGCCTGTCACTAACACACTACAAGTCCTATAGGTGCTTCTGGTAACAAAATATAGGAGCTCTGGCTGCCACTAACACACTACAAGAGGTGCTTCTGGTAACAAAATATAGGGGCTGTGATTCATCGACAATGCATTGTAACAACCCATGCGAGCGGAGTGTCACAGAAACAGCCTGCTCAATCTGCGCCGGAACAGCATGTGACCGGCGCAGACGGCGTGGCGGCGTTTTATAGGGGGGGGGGCCCGCCCCTGAGCTGTAATTGGCTACAGGCGTCCGCCTGTAGCCAATTATGGCTCTTCGAGTATTGCTGCGAGCACCGGGCCCATCCTTAATCAGCAATCATTGCATTCTCCCAGTATTGCTAATACATATTGTTTACCGTTGGCTTCTGAGCCAGGAGTCATGGAGGTAGATATAACATTTTTAAAAGGATAACTTATATTGGTCCAGCCAGGTAGGCTATTCTGTAGGCGACAAGATTGCAGGATATAAAGGAAAAGAAAAGAGAAGAGAGAAGAGAATAAGTGCAGTTCAGAAAAGATTGGGAGGGGGGGTGAGGAGTGGGTGGGGGGAGGGGTTGATTCTAGGGGTGCGCTTCAGTGAGTCTCAATATCCTGGTAGCAGGCTGTTCTCTATGCCACTAATAAGGATGGGCACGTTCTATCTCAGGTCCCTAGTAGGGCTTTTCCTTCATCTGAGAGAATAAATATATTCCAAAATGCCCAGGTCTTCCTGTAGGTTTCTTGTTTATCTTGTGAAGTCAGTATAAGGTCTTCCATTTTATTTATGTCTTCCACTTTCCGCAGCCACATTGCTGCAGTCGGTGGGCATTGTTGCTTCCATAGCAGTGGTATGCAGGACTTGGCTGCATTTGTTAGGTGTCTCAGTATGGATTTTTTGTATCTTTTGGGGGATAGGGAGGATATATGTAGCAAGAAGAATGCTGGATCGTCAGGGATCTGGAATTCTGTGAACTTGTGGGACGTGGTACCGACCACAGTCCAAAAAGATGTTAACAGAGGGCATGACCAGAACATGTGCAACAATGTCCCTCTATCCCCCCGGCACCTCCAACAGAGTTCTGAGGTTTCAGGAAAAATCATATGTAGTCGACTAGGCGTTAAGTACCACCGAGTCAAGATCTTAAAGTTGGTTTCTTGTACTTTAGTACATATGGAGGATTTGAGGTCGAAGTCAATCATGCTCTGCCTCTGGGCTGCCGTAAAGGTGCGCTGTAATTATGTTTCCCATTTTCCAATACATGATAAATTTGGCGGTTGGGGGGGTGTGTTCAGCACAGTGTATATATTCGAAAGAACCTGCGTCAAAGGTTCCTTGCCCATCAGGAATTCCTCAAATGAAGTCCTCGGTCTAACATATAGGTGGGGGTCCGGGATACTGTGTAGGAAATGATGTATCTGTACTGCGTTCCAAAATGGCAGTTGGTATGTGCCACTCGGGGCCGTCAGTTCCTCAATAGTGGGCCACCTATCGTGAGTCACAAATATTCCTGCAAGTATTTGGTCATTGCTCCTTAGGGTCTGGAAGTTTGTTAGGGAGTTCCCTGGGGGGAAGCTAGGGTTACCTAGGATCGGTGTCATAGGGGATGTCATGGTTGTCTGTGTGTTTTGGAGAGTCGCCTGTCTACATTGTTTCATGGTGTTCCCAATCAAGGGGTGCGTCTTTATCTCTGGAGGTAGTGAGTCATAGCACCAGATTGCTGTCCCCAGGGGTGTATCTGACTGACTTTGTTCTATTTGGGCCTACAGTTTCAGTTATTGGTGTCGCTTCCAGTCCACTACTCTCCCCAGGTGTGTAGCTTGGTAGTATCTTTTCATGCTCGGGAGTGTTTGACCTCCGTGTTGGTTAGGAGCCATAAGCAAAGTGCGTGGTAGTCGCGGTTTTTTGTGTGCCCATACAAAGCGGGTAAATAGAGCTTGCACTTGCCAAAAGTACCTGGGAGGTATTCTAATTGGTAGGGCCTGGAAAAGGTACAAGAATTTGGGTAGGATACTCATTTTTACTAAATTGCACCTCCCAAACCAGGAGTGTATACCTTTGTGCCATTTTTCTAGAAGGGTTTTAGCTTTTGTCAGTAAGGGGGGGGAGTTAGTTTCGTATATGCGGGATAAGTCCGGTGGGATATTGGTACCCAGGTAAGTCAATGTGGATGAGGTTCAGCGGAATTTAAAGCTCACTTGTATAGTCGGGAGGTCTTGGGTCGGTATTGATATTCCCATGGCCTCAGATTTATTATAATTAATTTTGAGATTGGATAATTTCCCAAATTTCTCCAACTCCTTGAGGAGATTGGGCAGCGATGTCACAGGGTCAGTCAATGAAAAAAGCATGTCATCAGCATAAGCTGATATTTTGTGTTGTTGCCGCCCGTCTGATACCCCATGGATACCTGTGTTGCGTCTTACTGTGGAAAGAAATGGTTCTAGCGAGAGGGCGTATAGTAGAGGAGATAATGGGCATCCCTGCCGTGTGGCATTTGTTATAGAGAAGGAATCGGACAAGACTCTGTTCGCCTTCACTTGAGCTGTCAGGTTGCGATATATGCCGGCTATTCGGTTAAGCATTTTCTCTCCTAGTCCTGTACCTCTCAACACAGTAAACATGTATGACCAGTTAACCCTGTCGAATGCCTTTTCGGCGTCTGTGTTCAGGAAAACACATGGAATTTTTTAGTATTTTGTGATATATAGGAGGTTTAATACTTTGGTAGTGCTGTCCCTAGCTTCTCTGGAAGGGATGAAGCCCATCTTATCTAAGTGAATAAGTTGCTGTAATTGCGATGCCAATCGGGTAGCTAGTATTTTTGTGTATAATTTGAGATCTACGTTTAGCAGCGATATGGGTCTGTAGCTACCACATATCGCTGGGTCCTTCCCCTCTTTCCGGATTACAGAAATGTGGGCACTTATGTATCCCTGGCAAATGTTCCACCCTCCTCAATTGCATTAAAGACTTTTAGGAGACGGGGTCCCAATATTGGAAGTAACGTTCTATAATACTGTAACGTGTAACCGTCTGGTCCTGGTGCTTTCCCCGGTTTTATCTGCTGAATGGCCTGCTGTAGTTCCAGCATGGTTATGGGGGCTTCTAATTCAGTCTGGGTTTCTGTAGATAGGGTCGGAAGTTGAGCGGAGGAAACATACTCATCTAATTCTCGTTGTGATGCTGTCACTGGCGGTAGGTTGTAGAGTGTGGTATAGAAGGACTTAAATTCCTGGGTAATTTGCTTGGGAAGGGTTGCCCTACCCCCACCTGGTTTGGTAATATGTGGGATATAAGTGGAGAGTCTGAGGTCTTTAACAGATTGGGCTAAAAGTTTCCCACATTTGTCTCCAGATTCGTAGGTAGTTTTGCGACATATCTGGATGGCTGCCTTAGCCCTGTACTGAAGGATGTCATTTATCTGTTTCCTAATCGTCTCTAGTTCTACTGTCAACATTTGGGTGGGGGCGTGTTTATGTCTGGATTCCGTAACTTTAAGGTCTTGTAGGAGTTGGCCGAGTTTCTGGTTTCGTTCCCGTTTAATACGAGCTCCATGTTTGATGAGGATACCCCTTATCACCGTTTTGTGGGCTTCCCATAAAGTCCCTGGTTCACATTCTGGTTGGTCATTTTCTAGAAAGTAGAAGTTTAATTCTATGGTGACTTCAGCTAAAATTTCCGTGGTTTGTAGGAGGCTCTCATTGAGTCTCCAAAATTGATGTCTGGGGGAGGAGGAGTCTGCAAGCTTGTAGGTCAAGAAAACGGGTGCGTGATCCGACCACGTCCTATTTCCTATGTCTGTGTTTTCTGCTGCGTGGAGTTGGCTGTGGGGGATCGTAAAATAGTCTATCCTAGTGTATACCTGGTGTAGAGGGGAATAATACGTATAGTCTCAGTCACCCGAGTGCTGTAGGCGCCAGATGTCTATCAACTGCAATTTGTAAAAGGCTTTGGTCATGCGTTTAAGTTGGGTAACAGGTATAGATGTCCTGCCCGGCAAAGTGTCGACTGAGGGAATCAGGGGGGCATTAAAATCACCACCTAAAATGAATTTCCCTTCTGTAAACTTCTGGAGATGTTCCAGCGTTTCTTCAAGGAACGTGGCTTGGCGTTCGTTGGGAGCGTACACTGCTGCTAGGGTCAACAATGTGGTCCCAATCAGGCCTTTAATAAAAACATAATGGCCTGTGGGGTCTAGTTGGCATCCTTTACATTGCCTGGGGACTTTACCAGACACCAGTATGGTAACCCCCTTGGATTTAGCAGTTGGGTTAGTGGAATGGTATGCAACTGGGTAATGTTTGTTTCGGAGGTAAGGTAGCTTAGTGTCTTTAAAGTGGGTCTCCTGTAGAAAGGCTATATCTATCTGGGATCTTCTAAGTTCATTCAGCAACATGCGTCTCTTCTCTGGCGTATTCAGTCCCTTAGCATTAAGTGACATTACTTTTATACTCTGTGCCGCCATAGTGCCTTAAGTGGTAAGGGTAGGGTAAAGAAGACGGGGCAGTTGGAGAAGGGATGGGATAGGGTGGGGTGGGTGGTATAATACCAAGGCAGGAAAAGATAGTGAATAAGTGCAGTTAGAGAAGAAAAAGTGGGAGGGATTGGTAACTGTTGCCTGATGCGGTTATGTGAAATTTCCATTAATATCTGTGAAATATTATGAATATATCTCTTTTTGCTTGCAGCTATGAAAGGTGGGCAAAAGCCCTCCTCCCAAGCTCTTGATAACTGCAGACATTGCGGTGCCAAGACTTGAAGGACAATGGGGAGCCAATTAACATTGTTTGTCACCTATTCACTATAAACGACCCCATGCCGGGATAAATAATGAAGTAAGTCTCACCCCAAGTTTCATACTTAAACTCCCCGGGACCATTCAAGTATATTTTGCATCACTGGTGGGAGTTGCATGTAAGGGGGCTGGCTTAGACTAAGTAACCAATCAGAATTCACGCTAAGCCAGCCAATGAGAGATCAGCCTGGTTTTTGATACTCTCGGAGGAAAGGGGACAACGCTCTTTCCGGGGAACCAGTAAGCGGAATGGAACTAAGGTAAAAATTCTAGCCAGCAGGGGAAGCCATGCCCTGCTATTTGTAACTAAACATGCGTGTAGACCACGGTCTGAAAGAATATAATCTAAATTCCTTTATGTATATATTTTTATTCCAACCTAGCATTTTATGCCTTGATGTGCTAGGGATTTGTGTATTAGCCAGACTTTTAACTACCTGTAATAAATGTTATTATATTTAAAGCCTTTCCTCCTGGTCAATAGAACTCTCATTTAACCCATATCATATTTTGTAATTAATAAATCAGAAATAGAGATTTTAGAGGTTACAAGTGGTGACCACAAAGGGACCAGTACAGGACTGAAGGTGTTTGAATATAATAGAGATTAAGGCTAGTAGAGTGAACTTAAATTAAGTCAGTTTGTTCAATCTATCTAGGGAAAAATATAGGTAAATATTTTTCTTTTTTCTTTTTCTCTCTTTTGTTTTTTTTAGTTATTTTTTTTTTATTATATATATAATTTTTTTTTGTTGTTGTTGTTTTGTGGTTTTGCTGAAGATACTTAGTAGGTTGAACGTAAATTGAGTCAGTTTGTTCAATCTATCTAGGGAAAACTATAGGTAAATTTAAATTTATTTATTTTTGGTTTAAAAAAAAAAAAAAGTGGGTATTAACTCTGAAAAAAAATGAGAGAGGATACACCACATATTTTGTTTTGAATAAATATCCCGTAAATTTTAATTGAACAAGTTCTTTGGATGTACCATTTACAAACCGGTTTAATGTTGTGGGGAGGAAGTAACTTGGCGGGAAAAAGTGTTATTATTTCTTTTTATTATTATTTTTTTTTAATGCTCACCAAGCTTAATTGCTCTCTCTAACCATTGTTTGAGAGTGCTGCATGGTGAGTACATGTTTCATTGGAAAAGACACCAATTGAGTGGGGTCTTGGTTTCCTGTTGAAAAGTTTCAACAGATTTTTAATTTAAATGGTCTGTCCACTAAATGCATACTATTTGTGTATAGGACAGGAGAGCAGGAATATTCTCATTGTTGTCAGTTAAAGTACAGGACTGTGGAAGTCTTGTTGCTGAATGCTGAAGCTAATATCTGAGAAAGAGTATTAGTATAGGGTAAAATAAGGTGCATTTAGCATACTGTATTATACCCTGACTTTTTTTAACCACTTGCCGACCGGCGCACGACGATATACGTCGGCAGAATGGCACGTACAGGCAGGAGGGCGTATATATATAAGTCCCTCCTTTAGCCTGTCCGTGCCATCGGGAGCTCGCCGGGATTCACTAGCTGACAGCCACGCCCCCCCCACAGTAAGAAACACACCCCTAGGCATACTTAACCCTTACACTGCCCCCTTGTGGTTAACCCCTTCACTGCCAGTGTCATTTATACAGGAATCAATGCATTTAAATAGCATTGATTGCTGTATAAATGACAACTGTCCCAAAAATGTGTCAAAAATGTCCGATGTGTCCGCCATAATGTCGCAGTCACAAAAAAAAATCACAGATCGCCGCCATTACTAAAAAAAAAAAAATTATTAATAAAAATGCTATAAAACTATCCCCTATCTTGTAAACGCTATAACTTCTGCGTAAACCGATCAATAATCGCTTATTGCGATTTTTTTTACCAAAAATATGTAGAAGAATACGTATCGGCCTAAACTGAGGAAAAAAATGTTTTTTTTATATATTTTTTGGGGATATTTATTATAGCAAAAAGTAAAAAATATTGAATTTTTTTCAAAATTGTCGATCTATTTTTGTTTATAGCGCAAAAAATAAAAACCGCAGGGGCGATCAAATACCACCAAAAGAAAGCTCTATTTGTGGGAAAAAAAGGACGTCAATTTTGTTTGGGAGCCACGTCGCACGACCGCGCAATTGTCAGTTAAAGCGACGCAGTGCCGAATCGCAAAAAGGGGCCTGGTCCTTTGGCTGCAAATTGGTCCGGTCTGAAAGTGGTTAAGGATGAAACCTTACCACAAATTTAATAATCTGAGTTTGTGCTAGATTCATTTATTTTTTATTTTTATTTTTTCTTTAAAACTGAATTGGGTGAACTTTGGTGTAAACACGGATGTGTTTACCTTTATAATCTAAATTCCTTTATGTATATATTTTTTTATTCCAACCTAGCATTTATGCCTTGATGTGCTAGGGATTTGTGTATTAGCCAGACTTTTAACTACCTGTAATAAATGTTATTATATTTAAAGCCTTTCCTCCTGGTCAATAGAACTCTCATTTAACCCATATCATATTTTGTGATTAATAAATCAGAAATAGAGATTTTAGAGGTTACAAAAGGGACCAGTACAGGACTGAAGGTGTTTGAATATAATACAGATTAAGGCTAGTAGAGTCAGTTTGTTCAATCTATCTAGGGAAAAATATAGGTAAATATTTTTCTTTTTTCTTTTTCTCTCTTTTGTTTTTTTTTTTTTAGTTTTATTATTATATTATATATATATATATATATATTTTTTTTTTTTTTTTTGTGGTTTTGCTGAAGATATTTAGTAGGTTGAACTTAAATTGAGTCAGTTTGTTCAATCTATCTAGGGAAAACTATAGGTAAATTAAATTTTTTTTTTTTGGTTTAAAAAAAAAGTGGGTATTAACTCTAAAAATGAGAGAGGATACACCACATATTTTGTTTTGCATAAATATCCCGTAAATTTTAATTGAACAAGTTCTTTGGATGTACCATTTACAAACCGGTTTAATGTTGTGGCCTCCCCCCAAGTTAAGTAACTTGGCGGGAAAAGGTGTTATTATTTATTTTTTATTATTATTTTTTTTTAATGCTCACCAAGCTTAATTGCTCTCTCTAACCATTGTTTGAGAGTGCTGCATGGTGAGTACATGTTTCATTGGAAAGACACCAATTGAGTGGGGTCTTGGTTTCCTGTTGAAAAGTTTCAACAGATTTTTAATTTAAATGGTCTGTCCACTAAATGCATAATATTTGTGTATAGGTCAGTTAAAGTACAGGACTGTGGAAGTCTTGTTGCTGAATGCTGAAGCCCTGGGTCTATTGTGTTGTGGGTGTAGGCTCAAATAAGGTAAAATGCAGGCCATTGTGAGTGGATTTGGGGTGTCTACAGTAATCTAAAAGATTGTTTTATTGAAAGCTGAAAATATACAGATATACATCTTTATATATATATAGAGATATTTTAGTTATTTATTTTTTCCTTTCCACTCCACTTTACTGTATTTTCAGGATTTTATTCGATTTTAATGTTCATTTTCCCAACTTCTTTACAGTAATCTAAAAAGGACTGTATAGTACAGGGCAACATTTAACTTAAACTAGCTTACAAATTGTGCATATTACTTGTTGGTAATGGCAGCCATGTCCCGTCTAGAAGTCCGTAGCAACTTCTACTCTTAAAAAGAACAATGTCACAGTTGCTACAAACAATTTCAAGTCTTAAATGCTAAATGCTACGGCATCTACTTGTGCCTATGAAATTGGGGACAATAACGTATATGAAAAGTATGGGGGGGGAAAGGAGGATATGGATCCTAATTCTACTTTTCCAGTGGCGATGGGAGAAATCGCAGAGCCACAAGAAAATCGAGAATGCACCATGGTCACAGACAAGGGGGACCAGATATCCACAAATTAGGAGCAAGACAAGTTCCCCAACATTGTCAAAATTAAAAATAATGCACACATAGGTGTGAGAAGTCTTAGTGACCAGAATAAGGCATCTTCTAGCACAGGGCAGCGTGGGCAATCTACACATACCATAGATTGTAATGCAATCATTTTCAGTATTTCTAGAGACAACAGGAAATTATCTCCATCTGGAGTAGGTGTTAATTTTTAACAACTCCTTGAAAGGTGAGAGCTCTGGGGTAAATAGCCCTAGATCTCTTAGGAAGACAGGAAAGGTGGTCAATCAGCCTAAAACCACACCAGTTGTTAAGGGATGCGTTATTACTTTACAAAAGATAAAGTGCTATACATTCCAATCTATTAAAATAAATTAGGTTTAAAGGTCTATGGCATTCTAGTTTCACTAGGTCAATGTGGGAATGTCATTGACCATTTATGTATGGTTTGCTTTAAAATAGGTTAGGAAAATTTGGGAAGAGATTAACAACTGTTTTCTATAAAGTTATTTATTTTCAGGTTAAGTGAATTCCAGAAATGATATGTGCATATCATTTAGCTGTACATATGCAAAATACGCGCCTAACAAAAGGTAAGGTATAAAGGCCCGTTGTTTTTTTTTTTCCTCTTTCTCTTGTTCCTTTGTATTCTCCCAGAGGTCAGAAACGCCTAGCAATTCATTTGCAATTACCAAAGCCTTATCCAGAATGTATGGGATGCATTTGAAATGAATGTTTACGTGTGACTGATGGAATGCATGGATAGGAACTTTCCATGTGTAAACCATGATTTGTTTTGTGATAGGGGGTGCACTCAACATTGTTTTATGGCCATCAATAAGTGTGATCACACTAATGCGCAGGCGTTGTAATGTTTATGATTATTTTATTATTTGTCTTTTTTCCCGTTTATAATGAGCTCAATACTGGTAATACTGGTTTAAATTTATAACTTTTGGTTTTACAAGTTTAAATGTATTCGCGAATAAATAACCTGTGCACAGATATGAGATTTTTTTTTTTCTTTCCCTTCGTTCGTTTTTTTTTTATGTCCTTTCCGGTGGCTCAGAGTGAAGGTTCATTCACTCTGACACTTGGAAACTACATGATACATTACTTTGCACATTGTGGCATCATATGCATTCAGTAGGTCTTGTGTTGCGTGTTGTTTTCCCTTCCAAATTCACTCATTTGAAGGTTATAGGTCTACATGTTGTATTCTTAGAAGGTAAGTATTTATAAACCCTACAGATTTTTCCTGTAATTTTTGGCTGCTAGAGTATAGATATGGGGGTGGGTCCTGTACATTTTTGACTGGACGTACGGTTGATGGACTCATTACCTCTGCTGGAAGTCGGTTCCAAGCATCCACTACTAGTTAGGCCAGTATGAACCTCTCAGAGAGGTACAGTGAGATGTTATTAATCATTTTTAAGTTTTGTATTATAGGATATATGCACAAACAAGGACGGATGATTGGACCCAGATGTGTACCCAAATACACATAAGGACCTTAAAGAACATCATTTTTTATTTTTTTTTGTATGTTCTGAGGAGAATCCTTGAATATAATTAATTACAGTCAGGCCTAGCTAAATTCTAAACACTGGTTTGGGGCGGTCTGTTTCAATAAACAGAGGTCCTACCCTCGCTAAAAACAACTTTTTGTGGCCTTTTTGACTTGCAAATGGGTTTGCACTGAGAGTCAATTAATATGTTAATCACCACCGGGAGAGGGGGTTGCCTTTTGTATAGCTACAATGCTAAAGGCAGTTTTTCAAATTTTTTTTTGGGTTAACAAAACACAGATTCAAGGCTCTTTAACAAAGTTAAAGTTTGGGCCAGCATTCAATCTGTATGGTTTTATTATTTTGTTTTATTTTAATTTTTTATTTTTATTTTTTTAAGCTTTTTTTTTGATTTTCCTCTTTTTTTTCTCTTAAGGGAAAGGATTTTCATTTTTTTTTGTTTTTTTGTTTTTATTTCTTTCCTATATCACCTTATTTTTTTTTTTGTTGGTGATTCTTCAGTTTTGCGTAACTATGGTCAAATAAAAAAAAAAAGAGGGGAGTGAGTATGAGGAACACTACATGGAGAACATTTAAAGCGATTAGAAATGTTGATATAGAATATTAAAGCTTCCCTGTAGCATTTTGGGGATGGGCCAAGTTCCAACAGGTGTTAGTTTTCTCTTAGGACATGGGATAATTGTTTTATATGAATTTAGGTCAGTGTAGCTATTTATCATGACACTAGTAATATTAGGGTTTAACAACAGTCATGTGACTATTTTCTGTGTAAATGTGACATACAATCCTCTCTACAGTTCTAATATTGGGCAGTCATCAGATGTGGTCATTGATCATTGTTTTTTTGTTGGTCAGGTTTTCCTTTTTGTGCCATAATAAGTCAAAGAGCATTGCGTGAATATAATATAGATATACTGGGACTGGTGAGACTCATAGTGATTGGCAAATAGCATGGAGTATAGTACAATTGTACTTAAAAGTATTTTAGTTTGATTGTTCCTGAAGCCACTAGTGACTGGTGACATCACACTTATCCATATTCTGAAATCAAGTTATTTTTGTCTGCGTAGATGACACTGCCTAATCTGCACATAGAACTCTCAAAGTTGTGACCTCTTCTGTAGCCTGCTAAAGGCCGGATGGTACAGTAGCTACCCATGGTAGCCAAAGACGGAGCTATATGCCCAAATGTTTGGCACCAGCACTGAACATAGCTGCAGTAAAAGGAGCTAGTGGTGAGTTGCGATGGCAACCAGATCCCCCTGGACACTTAAAGTGTCACACACACAGTGGTATTCAGCAGAAGGTGGAGCAGAGTTACTTGCAGGCATATGACAATGGAGGAAGAAAGATGAGAGGTGAAATCAGAAACCTGGCTGAAGAACGTAAACTTTGAAATTGTTACACATGTCACTGGGAAAAGGGTCTCACTTTATGTTGCAGTATATTTATGCCAATTAAAAGGTCCTTACTGCTCAGACTTACCAGACAAGCATTCATTTGAATACATATGTCCCAAATGTACTTGTGTATCTCTTTCTCTACCTCTGTCCACATTAATAAAGTATAATCTTAGAAAGCCCGGATAGCTGTTCCAAAGGTCATTACTGTATGCTGTATCCAACTGGAATCACCATAGAAGGCTGTCCCAGAAGCAAGGGCAACATGACCAGATTGACATTATGGACTTTCGCACTATTATTATTGGACAGTTGAGAACAAGGATCCTCTTGTTTTTATTTTATTTTTTTCCCCCTTCGTTTTTTTTGGGGTGTGTTTTTTTTTTCTTTATTTATCGTATGATTTTTCTTTTATTATTATGGACTTATTACATCCAGAACAAGTGATGACTACCGATACTGGGATCCAGAAATGTGAACTGTAGAGATGGAGAGTTTAAACGTTTTTTTTTTTTTCCTTCTCAAAGAAGTTTTATTTCATTTCAGAGGGCAAAGCCGAAAAGTTCCAAATATTAAAGAAGATTGCACATAAACCATTATTCTATGTGTGGCCGAGTCTCATATACTCAACTGGCCACAAGGGGCCATCTGTTGCCTGATGCGGTTATGTGAAATTAATATCTGTGAAATATTCCCAAGCTCTTGTTAACTGCAGACATTGCAGTGCCGAGACTTGAAGGACAATGGGGAGCCAATTAACATTGTTTGTCACCTATTCACTATAAACGACCCCATGCCGGGATAAATAATGAAGTAAGTCTCACACCAAGTTTCATACTTAAACTCCCCGGGACCATTCAAGTATATTTTGCATCACTGGTGGGAGTTGCATGTAAGGGGGCTGGCTTAGACTAAGTAACCAATCAGAATTCACGCTAAGCCAGCCAATAAGAGATCAGCCTGGTTTTTGATACTCTCAGAGAAAAGGGGACAACGCTCTTTCCGGGGAACCAGCAAGCAGAATGAAACTAAGGTAAAAATTCTAGCCAGCAGGGGAAGCCATGCCCTGCTATTTGTAACTAAACATGCGTGTAGACCACGGTCTGAAAGAATATAATCTGAATTCCTTTATGTATATATTTTTATTCCAACCTAGCATTTTATGCCTTGATGTGCTAGGGATTTGTGTATTAGCCAGACTTTTAACTACCTGTAATAAATGTTATTATATTTAAAGCCTTTCCTCCTGGTCAATAGAACTCTCATTTAACCCATATCATATTTTGTGATTAATAAATTAGAAATAGAGATTTTAGAGGTTAAGATAACAAACTACCAAGTTGGGGCTAGGTCTAGTACCCAGTCCCTGTATTAACACTTTAAGTCCGCCCGTGTCGATCGGGGAGTTATAAACGTCCCCCAACGAGATGCGCTATCCTATGTGGAGGAGTGGTAGGCCAAGGCTCATCATATTGAGCCCTTCGCCGTCTCTCCCCCTTGGTCCAACTAATTTATATGACTATGCACATTTGTTCATCTGTTAATAGAACTAAGAATAACACCCTGCAAGCCACTAAGTATACAACTAGAGCAGTCTTAAGCCCCATACACACGGTCGGATTTTTGCATGGATTCTGTCCGATCGGACAATGTTGTTGAAAAATCAGACCGTGTGTATGCACCATCGGACAGTGTACGTCGGATTGCTGGATAGATTTGCCGACAACACGGTCCGATCACACCAAATCCGATCGTGTGTACGGTTGTCCGACGGACAAAGTGCTACGCATGCTCAGATCACATTACAAGACCAAAGCTATTGGCTACTAGCCTCTACGTAGTCCCGTCGTAGGCAACAAACGTCACCACGTTCAGAATGATCGGATTTTCCGACAACTTTGTCCGACCGTGTGTACGCAAAACCAACATCGGACAAAGTATGACGGACATGATCCGACGGACCTGGTCCTCGGATAATCCGAGCGTGTGTATGGGGCTTAACAGTTCTTAAACATAACTGTGCCACAGCTTAGTAACCGTCCCGGTGACCCCAGCTATTATCCCTCATCTATCTGAATGTGTCTATCAGAAAATCCCATGTCTGAGCTACTGTAATGTCCCCTTCCAATTACCTGGGTTAAAACCCTTTACCCCGGTTCAATCCACCAGGTGGAGGAGTTATTAAGCTGTATACCCCCTCGTCCCATAGTGCAAATGCCTGTACCTTAGGAGCACAAAACCAGATTTGTGCCATCCTGGCTACAACCAGCCCCCTCAAAGCTGTTGGCAAAAAACTAGGTTCCATCCTACCAATGAGTCATTATCAGTCCCTGTAAACAATACAGCAAGTTATGGCAACACATTAATGGTTAGTACATGACATCAACACATAACTCTGTACATTACCAAAGGCACATCCTCTATCATGTCTCTAACTCTGGCACATCGGGGTCATAAACAGCGTCTCCCTTGTGGGCTTTAAAAAGAAAAATAATGAAAAAGGAAAAAACATGCATGAGGTATTGCGTTAGACAGTACTCCAGTGCCCCCTAATGGGTGCTTCCAGAAAGCAGGCACCTTTAAGCTTAGTGTCATGAATAATAATAGTGCCCTCATAGAGCTTCTGTGTGTTGGGGTAAATCTCTCGCTGTACTCCTGAGGGACAGGGGATGTCGGCAGAGGGTCACAGTTCTCTGCTAGCCATATCTTCCAACGGTGCCTCTCAGCTGGTCACATCAGTAACTGCCAGAACATTGGATAGGTAAGTTCTGTTCACAAGCCTTAGTCCATCGGCTACTCGAAAGTCTAGCTGCGGCTTCACACAACAACAAATGTGGCAGGCAGAGTGGCAGAAAATTGGGCAACAGGTGTCCACACCGGGATTCCTGTCAACTGGTGGTTTAAAACTTCAAACCGTGTTACCTTGCTAAACTGCAGTGTGTGTGCTTCACAACCTCTGTTCTCTGGTGCTGAGCATGCAAACCCTGTACGATGCTGCATAGCTGTGATGTGAAAGAGGGGGGGGGGGAATGACGCCGTTGCATAGGGGAGACAGGGTGGTAAAATTTCCGTATCAGCAAGGGGTCAACTCAGAATAAATCAGGTAACATGGTCTCTGGCACTGAGAACATTAGTGACTGCAACATTAAAAGGCTAAGGCGGAATGCAGGGACATGTACAGTACCTCATGACTCCCGTGCCGGTTCTTGCGATGCCTCTCTCGGCCTGCGGCGGCTTCTCTGCTCTCTTGGTGGGAAGTCTTCTCTCTGTCTGGAGGAAAACGAGCGTCCCTGTGCTCCAGGGAGAAGGGCTAGCCAGTCTGGTATTTCGAACGGCTCCGCTCCCATAAAGGCAAACAGATCAGGCAGGGAGTCCGGCTTGCGCAGGTTAAAGTGCCTCTGGTCTTTCTGGAATGTCACCGAAAGTGGACACCCCCACTGGTAAGTGATATGTCTTCTGCGGGCTAGGTCCAGCAGGGGCTTCAGCATAGCCCTTCTTTGTAGCGTGGCCCTGGAAAGATCAGGTAATATCTTGAGCGAGGCGCCATCAAACTCCAAGTCCCCAGCTTCCCATGCCTTACGGAGCACTTGTTCCTTGTGTACATAGTGGTGAAGCCGGCAGATGACATCACGTGGTCGCAGGGGGTCTGTCGATTTCGGGCCTAGCGCTCTATGGATCCTGTTTTTTACCAGTCTTTCCGGGAGGTCTATGCCCTCTATAGCTCGGAATATGGCTATGGCTGTGTCCGCAAGGTCCTCGGATCCTGTTGCCTCCAGCAGGCCCTGGATCTGCAGGTTGTTCCTGCGGCTCCGGTGCTCCATTTCCTCCATGCGGAGCTGCTGTTCTGTCAGGGCTTCCATTTGTGCCACCTGGGATCGCTCCACCGCAGTGACCCTTCACTCCATAGCAGCTAAGGAGGATTCCCCCATCTCCAGCCTGGAGGTCAGGGAAGTAATGTCCACTCTGACCGCCTTCAATTCCCTGCGGTGCGCAGCTTCCACCGTACCAATGAGCGCTGTAATGTCTGCCTTAGTAGGCAGCACCTGCAGGTGCGCCCGGAGCTCCGGGTCAACGCCGCTCATCTGGTGGGGTGCTTGTGAGGCTTCCCCCTCCTGTGCGTGCGGATCTGTGATGAAGTCGCCATAAGTCTCGGCGAGTTGCGATACAGAGGCCGGGGACATAGAGGCGAGTGGAGATCTGTCCCCCGTCTCCTCCGCACGTGGCGCCGCCATCTTGAGCTCCGGGGAGCCGAGCAGGGAAAGCAAGAAAAGCCGCCTAATTTCTCCAGATGGGGTCTGCGATCCCGGCTTCGTTATCTTGTTATTCTTCTTGGTGTTCCGCTTTCTTGGCAGAGTGCATAGTGCTCTGATTGTTGGTATAATAGTTGGGGTAAATGAGAGACAGAGGGGAGCTCAGAGAAACACGTCTCTATCCAGCCATGTCCAGGCCACGCCTCTGCTGATTATCTTTAACAAATGTGAGTGCATTTATTAAAGTGTTTTTACATTACTCTAATAAAGCTGTATTACACTAAAGCAGCTGTGCGCTATATTTTCTTTTGTTTTTGTCTTCAATTATTGGCACCTGAACTACTTTTTATTGGAAATGGGGTCCTTTCACTTTAATTTTTTAGATTATAACTTGGAGCGATAAGTAGGGATAAGCCATTGGTTCAGCCTAAACCTAGGTTCAGACTGAACTTTGGCTGTACAAGGGTTCAGACAAACCATTTAGCCCCCTGTTCTGTGGAAGCTGCCTTACTGCTATACATGACAGCTTACTAGTGGGTGCTGCACTGGCACTTTGCTTACATGGCTGAGAATCCCCAGCCTTGTAAGCAAAGGGACGAGAATAGAAGTGACATCAATGTCCAAATATGATCACTGGCCAAATTTGGACAATTACATTGACCAAATATGGTCAATGCTGTCACCACCATCCCTACCCAAATCTATATATAGCTAATGACAGCTCAGGGAGTTGTCATTAGGCAAGCAGTACTGTTGGGATTGATCTTTTGATGGTGTGTTCTACCTCCAAAGGTTCGGAGCTGCGATGGGGGCCACATTTTCGCCCTTATTATCCAACCTGTACATGAGTTGGTGGGAGCGGTCCTGCATCTTTGAGGGGAGAACCCCTTTAGGTCTTCCATCAAGTTATATTTTAGATTTATAGATGACCTCCTGTTTAATATGGAGGATGGGACATCTAGACTCATTCTCTTTTTGGAGTACCTTAATTGTAACAATAATAATCTCACCTTTACTTGTGAAGCTCATAATGATGAAATACATTTTCTAGATGTACTCCTCAAGGGAACGAACATGAGAATTAGCACAACTCTGTATAGAAAGCCTCTGTCAGGGAATTCCCTTTCTTTAGCCCAATCTGGACATCACAGGCATATGATTAAGGCTGCAACTGTGGGACAGTTCATACGAGTTAGAAGAATTTGTGGGGAGGACCTGGACTTCGAACGCGAGGCAGCATCCCTGTTCCAACGGTTCTTGGAGAGAGGATATCTGAGGTGGATGATTGATTAGGCTCTGACTATTCCCAGAAATAAAAAAACGGGGAGATCTTATTAGGAGAAAGATGCGGGTTAGGGATTGTCATTCGGATAGAATGACTCTTTCTACTCCATATAGCAATGAATTTAAACAAATCAGACATAATTAATAAAAATCTTCCTGTTCTATATACAGATGAAGCCTGTGCCAACATTTTACGGGGGGTAATTAACATAGTGTCCCGCAGAGCACCTACTGCATGTCGTACCTTGTCCCCTAGTTTCTTTAACAAAAAGACTACTAAATGATCAAGTTTTTTCAATTGTAATACTAGTTGTGTTGTCTATTTACTGACTTGCAATATAAGCCATGTTCAGTATGTTGGCAGAACAACTTTACGTCTTTGTGATCATTTAGGCAATGATTAAGTACTTGGAGTGTGTAAAATGCATCTACCAGCTTTCTGTCTTTTGTCAACACTTGGGATGTTCTGAATAAAAAATAATTTTGATCCAGTACGGAGTGGAGCCATTTCTTCTATTATTGACTGCATGCGGAGGCGAGACGAGGCGGCACCTGTCTAGATCATCAGGCATCTAATCTCACCTGGAGCAGCAAGTTTTTCTTGTTGGGATTGATCTTGTGTGCAAGGTTGGCCGGTGGTAAGTTTAATGATCCATGAGTTTTGTGGGATTTTTATTTTTGTAATAGATGATTTGTCTAATGTTTAGGTGTTTTTATTTTTAGGTTACATTTTTTTGTAAGTAGTGGTACTATGTACCCCTTACTCATTAACATAAGAGGGGCAGTATCTAAGGACACTTTATTTTTAAAGGGGGCTTCAAAATTTCAATAATCCCTCTCCCACAGTCCCCCACAACCATCAGCCAGGGTAATGGGGAAGAATCATTTGTACTTATCAATAGGTCTAGCTGGGTATGGTTTAGGAGTGGGAGTGCCTATCACTCACCCCCCTCCTTTTCTGGCCAGCCATGCTGTATGCTCAGATTAAGGGTTTGGTATGAATTTTCACAGGAACCTCACACTTTTTTTTAGTTATTTTTTTGCAAGAGGATCCAGTTCAAAACACAATGGGTCCTAATGGATGAATTTGAATTATGAATTTCTTAGGGGACCTCACACATTTTTTTTGGTGTAAAGTACAAGAGGTCTAGTATGCATTGTGAGGGGGTGCTCAGTTTTTTTTATTCTTTTGTTCGAAGTGCTACCACAAAAGTGACATTTATAAAGAATTATTACGTAGCTTAAATTACATTACATCTTTGAAAAAAAAATGCACACAGACCCCTCCAAAGGTCCCCCAAATGTTAAAAAAACCTTTGACATTGTCTGTGGGCCTTTTTTTAAAAAGGAGTCTTAATTGAAATGTCATTTGCCTTTGTAAATGTCAGTGCTTTAAAAAATAACTGCTCTAGGCCAAATTGTATTTTATTTTTCTCTTGCGCTGGTACATGTTCCCCAGGGCACTGCCCACCATCACACTGTTTTTGACAACCCCTTGCCTATTAGTCCAGCTTTTGGGAATTTTTGATTTAAAAGTTTGATTTCAATGAAGTTTGAGTTCAGCATCCAAACTTCATTCAAGTCCACCAAACCCTGCTTGAACTGAAACCAGGGCCATTTGGCTCATTCCTAGTTATTAAATTGCATCCAAAAATTCCTCCACCTTCTAATTTCCAGCAGCCTAACTCCTCACATCCCTCCTCTGTCACCTCAGTGCCATGTACACATCTGCCAACATTTTGCCCAGAAAGCCATATGTCAGCCACTATTGCTTTTCACAGAAGGCCATGCATGGATGGTCACATGCATGTCCTTCTGTGAAAAGCAATAGTGGCTGACATATGGCTTTCTGGGCAAAATGTTGGCAGATGTGTACATGGCACTGAGGTGTAGCACAGGCCAAAAAGGAGTTAACAGGATAGTTTGCAAAGCTGACAAGATGTTGGACATGGGGGTGATTTTGGAAAATATTTTTCTTCCACTTATACAGCAGCACTGCAGAGGCCAGTGGACTGGACCTGAGGATATCAGAAAAAAACTGATTTATCATGGCTAAGTGGTGAGTATATGGCGGTAGCTAAAGAGGAGGAGTAGAAAAGGGGCACATAAGCACTGCTAGAAAGGCAAGAGGTAAGTGCCGACTCTGAGCCCTTGAGGAGGAGGAGGATGTAGAAAAGGAAATAAAGAAACCAGAATTTTTTTTTTTAAACCTCAGCAGAGATATGAGGAGAGAGAGGACAAACTGGAAAATCATGCATGAGCAGCACTAAAAAGGCAAGTGGCTGCTTTGTTCCTTTGAAGAAGGCGGAAAAGTAGGAGAAAAAGGGTGCATGAGCAGAATAATAAAAAAAGCGGTTGCTATGAGAAGAGGAGGAAAATAAAGTTGCATGAGCTGTACAGAAAAAGTGGAAACCCTGGGCCATGAGGAGGAGGAGCTAAATAGTGCATGAGCCCATGAGAGGGAAAACTAAATGAAGAAAACACAAATAAATGTTTTTTTAAACCTTAGCAGAGGTTGTGGTTTTGAACTGTTTTTGTGCATTCTCTTTTATTAAACTTTTAAGAAAATGCAATGCTGTGCTGTGAAAAACCAAGCTCACAAACTTTGCCATTAAGCTGTTTTGCCCTTGGATAATTTGTATTAAGTTAAGGGCTTTAGCTGTATTTATTCATAACAGTAAACTTTCCTATAACTTTTAGATCTGTTACTTCTACTGTATAATTCAGGCCTGTTACCACTAAATAATAAAATCTGGTGTCACAGCCAAAACTATATAGCCTTCTTTCAAGTTGTAGGTTGGGGTGATTTATCAGATTGTGGGCTGCTGCTGTATTTAAACCGAGCAGTAAATTGCATTACAATTACACATGTCCTACCAGAATACAGGGTCTCTAACACTGTCCGTGAGAATCACACTGTTCAATAACACCATATTTAGCTTAAAAGCAACTCCAACAAGGGAAGAGTGAGGGCGGACCCTTCTCGAGATATCAAATTACATATCCAAAACTTTCAGACTAGGCTATTCTATCCATCTTGCATCCACTTTTAGGGGATGCTAGCGGAGACAGGGAGGTAAACTATACCCCCACTTCCCTTCTTTCTTTCTTTTTCTCCCTCTCCTCATTTCCCTTCCCCTTTTTTCTTCTTTCCCCCTTTTTTTTTCCTTTCTCCTCTCTCTAATGCCGCGTACAAATGAACGGACTTGCCCACACACGGAGCAGTCCGTTCATTTAGAACGTAACTGCAGGTAGGCGGGCCTAGCGAAGGCAGTGAATGCCGCCGCGCCAGCCCCGTCACCTGGCATGGATTTAAAGGGAATCCCCACGCCAAAAAAAAACGGCGTGGGGGTCCCCCCCAAATCCATCTCAGACCCTTATCCGAGCACGCAGCCTGGCAGGCCAGGAAAGGGGTGGGGACGAGCGAGCGCCCCCCTCATGAGCCATACCAGGCCGCGTGCCCTCAGCATGGGGGGTGCCCTGGGGAAAGGGGGGCCGTGCGGCCCCCCCACCCCAAAGCACCTTGTCCCCATGATGAGGACAAGGGCCTGGCCGTTGGTTGTCGGGGTCTGCGGGCGGGGGGGCTTATCGGAATCCGGGAGCCCCCTTTAGATCCTGCTGTGCTGGGACTTATATAGGGACAAGGGGACAGGGCCACATGCTCATGTCACATGGTGACCCCGCCCCCTGTGATGTCACAGTCCCAGCATCCTCCGGGACTGGCTCGGTAAAAGAGCTAGGTAAATAGCGGAGGAGTCCGGCGAGAAGACCCCCCAAGACGGAAGAAGACCCCCGGAGCAGTGCAATAAAATATTTTTTAAAAATGGTGTGTTTTTTTTCTTTACACCTTAGGTGAATGGGTAGGGGTACATCGTACCCCATACTCATTCACATAGGGTGGGGGGGCCGGGATCTGGGGGCCCCTTATTAAAGGGGGCTCCGGATTCCGATAAGCCCCCGCCCGCAGACCCCGACAACCAACGGCCAGGGTTGTCGGGAAGAGGCCCTTGTCCTCATCAACATGGGGACAAGGTGCTTTGGGGGGGTGGGGGGGCCGCACGGCCCCCCTTTCCCCAGGGCACCCCCATGTTGAGGGCACGCGGCCTGGTATGGCTCAGGAGGGGGGGGGCGCTCGATCGTCCCAACCCCTTTCCTGGCCTGCCAGGCTGTGTGCTCGGATAAGGGTCTGGGATGGATTTGGGGGGACCCCCGCGCCGTTTTTCGGCGTGGGGATTCCCTTTAAATCCGTGACGGGGCTAGCGCGGTGGCATTCACTGCCTTCGCTAGCTCCGTCTACCTGAAGTCACGTGCTAAATGAACGGACTTTCCGATGATCGGCAAGTCCGTTCATTTCCAAAAGTCCGGCGGACTAGCATACTAACGGCGGGATTGTCCGCCGGACTGCCAATTAATAGAACTCTATATCATTGAGCATCGGTATTCAACCAGATTTGGTCAAATGTTACGTGGGCGAAATATCACACTTAAGGTTTGTAGTTATCTTACCAACTCTTGGATACCCAATTCTATCCACAAAACACACCCAAATCTAATTTAGCACCAGACAGAAGAATTCTTATTGTAGTAAGCATTAAATTTTAGCAGACTTAACATAACCAAACCTTATGTCTTAATTAATAATCACTTTGTTGACTTAGACTTAATTTTCATTGAAGCTATTTATGCTTGCTTGTTCTGAACACAACTGTTATAACATTCATTGTAATTGATAATGGTGCTCCTGGCACCCTGTTTAAAAGCATTGTAAACCTACTTTTCTTTACCAATAAAATATTGTGAAAAAAAAAATGTAATAAATAAAAACAACTCCAAAGCATGTAAATTAATAGACTGGTGTTTTTGGCAGGTGGTCTTTGAAATTTCATTAAAGTATGGACCCTCACCTTGCAATACAGAATTTTTTCAACTTTTTTCATTGGTAATTGTTCGCCATGGCAGTGCCTAGCTCCCCATGCCCTTTTTTGATGATCACATCATTAGCTTTGAAAATGGACAGAAATGTTTTTCATGATTTACTCCTACCCCGATTGACTTCAATTTTATTCAGATTAAAGTGGTTGTAAACTCTCCCCCACAATACTTAAAGTGAAAAAAAAATTAAAAGTTACAAATACTGCAGCTGCTGACTTTTAAAACACTCTCTCCCTCACAACTTTGTCCCATGTAAATCAGCATCTATCTCATATTCAAGCAACACTTTTATAATTTATTTTTTTTTTTTAATTTTAAGCATTTTTTTTTTTTGGGTTTAAACAAACTAGGAGGAAACTTCCGTCAACAAGTTTACTGAATATTTCACAATTGCCATAGAAATAAACAAGTCAGTGAAATCTATTTATAAATAAAATACATTCACAATGCAATAAACGTATTCACAGTCCTGGACACACCTAGACTTTTATAGGGCTGCATTTTGAGGCTAGAGAGATCAGAGTCAGTCCCACACTACTCTGGATGTAAACAAACAGCAAAATCGCAGCCATCAAATCAAGGTAAGTGTGCATCTGTGGGGAGGAGGATGCATTAGGTTAAGTTAGGAGGAAGGGGGTAAAAAGGATAAAAAAGCACTTAAAGTGGTATTAAACAAAAACAAAAATATTAAAGGTAACAATCTGTTATTTTTTTTTTTAGGCTTTTTCACCTTATTTTCACCTGGCGAAATTAAAGGTAACAATCTGTTATTTTTTTTAATGATTGTGTGTGGGATAATCCAAACGTTTTTCTTCAAAAAATTCAGACGGACCTAGAAATAGAACATGTTTCAAATCTTTCTGTTTTATTTTGTATTTATGTAAAATTGACTATTAAACTTCCTTTTCTAGTCCCGTCATACATCATCACGTTCAAATCGAACAGACTTTGGTCCGTTCATGTGTGGGCAAGTCCATTTGTTCGGTCCGATCGTGCGTGGGCAAGTCCGTTCATTTTGAACTCCGTCGGGAAGACCGTCTGATTTTTTTTCTTGATGGAAGGTCTTGCAGGATCACCAAGTGAACTATAGCAAAAAGACTAAAAAAATAAAATTAATACAGCCACCATATCTAAGGATTGGTAAGCTGTAAAATATTAAATTTTTGTTGTAGAGTTTTTTGTTATTTTTTTACTGTGCATTAGAAAAGAGACAGAGGGGGTTATTTACTAAAGGTAAATACACTTTGCACTACAAGTGCAAACTGCAAAGTGCACTTGAAATTGCACTGAAAGTGCAGTTGCTGTAGATCCGAGGGGGGCATGCAAGGAAAATAAAAAACAGCAGTTTAGCGTGCACATG
Organism: Lithobates sylvaticus; assembly: GCA_028564925.1. Taxonomy (NCBI): domain Eukaryota; kingdom Metazoa; phylum Chordata; class Amphibia; order Anura; family Ranidae; genus Lithobates; species Lithobates sylvaticus. Next base: position 364,250,797 of record CM053027.1, read on the forward strand.
ATTGGATAATAAAATCAGCAGAGCTTCCCCTCATTTCAGATCTACCCCTCAGATTTACAATGACTGCACTTCCAAGTGCAATTTCAGTGCAATTTCAAGTGCATTTGCACTTGTAGTTTGCACTTGTAGTGCAAAGTGAATTTGCCTTTCGTAAATCACCTCTAGAGGGTCTTCTGTTGCCCAGCAAGTAGGCAATAAGAAATTACATTCTATCTCATATTCAAGCAACACTTTTATAATTTATTTGGGTTTAAACAAACAAACTAGTTTTCCTAGCACCTGGTCCCCCAATGACTTTGTATTTCTCAGTAGATTTATCATGTTCCCAAGTGTTTCCAATTTCCAATTTTCTAATTCTCCAATGCTTCCTAGTGTTCCTGCTCCCTGAGAATCCCAAACAACCCCCCCCCCCCCAGTAATCCCTTGTGCCCCTCACTTTCTGAGAAGATTCCTGGTGTTAATTAATTTCTGAGATATTCCTAATTACCCCAAGGTTCCACTGTCTGTACCAGGCTCTCATTGTTCCTAGTAAGGCTCCATGCACACTGGTCTTAAAAAAACTCCAGTTCACTTGGCAGAAAAAAAACGCTCATATAGAACATTTTTTGTACAAAGTTTATACGCGTTTAGGAGTTTTAAGTTTTTTCTACCAATAAAACTCCAATCAGAAATGCAAACCAGAACCTTTTTTTTTTTCCTGCCTTTAAATGTTGAGCTGAAAATATGCCTGTAATTGTCCTAAAGTGCATGGACACATAGGATAACATTGAGCTGCTTCTACAGGCAGAACACACAACTCCTGTAGAAGCAGCATTGTTTAAGCTCATGTGATCATGGAACCTTGCTGTTTGCAAGCATCTCACAGTGCATCACAGTATGATCTTTGTACCTCCCACATTCTCAATGTCTTCCAGGCTGTCCCAGTGACTTTCTGTGTATTCTAGCCTGTATCCTTGCACTTGTTGTGTCATCTGAGCATTCTATTATCCTTGTTCCTCTTTTTTCCTTGTGTGCCCTTGCCAGCTTTCAGCCTTCTGTGCATCCATGATCCCCTGTGAGTTTCAACTTACCTTTTGTTAGCATCACTTGAAGTTAGCTTCATTGTCTCCCTGTGTGTTCTTAGTCTGTTTCCTGTGAAATGATCTAATACAAAAGTTGTACAAGCTAAGACCTAACCCTTGGGTGGTTCAGTGGATATGCAGTTGGCTAAAGGATAGGTACCAGAGTGTGGTTGTAAATGGGGTTCACTCATAACAGAGCGCAGTCACCAGTGGTGTACCACAAGGCTCTATACTGGATCTTGTTCTATTTAATCTCTATGTAAGTGATATAACTAAAGGTTTGTTGGGCAAGGTATGTCTTTTTGCTGATGATACAAAGGTGTGCAATGGGGTCGATATCCCTGGAAGTGTCTAATATGGAACATGATTTGGCATTGCTGGAAAATTGGTCAAAGCAGTGGAAACTGCAAATCAATGTTTCTAAATGTAAAAAAATGCACCTAGGGAAAATAATACCTTGAAAGAGCACAACATTGGGGGTATAGTGTTGTAAGGCACTACAGAGGATAACGATTTTGGGGTACTTATTTCAGATGATTGCAAAATGAGCAAACAGTGTGCCAGGCAGTGGGAAAAGTGAATAGAATTCTAGGATGCATCACAAGAGGGATCACCAGCAGGAGGAAATAGGTTCTGATACCCGTATATACAGTAGATCTTTAGTGAGACCTCATTTAGAATACTGTGACCAGTTCTAGAAACCTCACTTACAAAAAGATATTGATAAAATAGAATGAGTCTAGAGACGGGTAACAAAAATGGTAAAAGGTCTGGGGGACAAAACATATTGAGAGTGACTTCAGGAACTTAAAGTATAACTAAAGGCAAAACTTTTTTCTAGTTTTGGATATAGTGGAGAGGGATTAGAACACATGTCAGCTTTTATTGCTGTCTGTGCCCCCATTAAGGAGATTCACCCTCTCTATTTGTCGTGTTTACCATTATCATTGAAAGTGAAAGTAGAAGAAAATGCCAATTTTGGGGAAATCTTCCAATGGGGACACTAGTTCTGGTAACCTGGGGGTCCCCTAGGAATTCTCTTAATTTGCAGGGATTTCCTCTAACTTTCTGTTTGGCTATGGGACAGGAAGTGAAGGGAAATCTCCACAATGGGACAAGATGGTGAAACAAAATCTGACAGGGATTATAACCCTCTTTTGCTCTATCCAAAATGAAAAAAAAAAAAAAAAAGTTTTGTCAAAAGGTCTACTTTAATATGTACAATCTGGAGGAAAGAAGGAAAAGAGGGGACATGATTGAAACCTTTAAATACATCAATGTGGTAAATAGGGTTCAGCAGGGTAGTTTTTTCAATATGAAACCAAAATCAAGAACATGACCTCAAACTAACTGGAGGAAAGTTCTAAACTAATTTTAGAAAGTAATATTTTATTGAAAGGGTAGTTGATGATTGGAATAAACTTCCAGCAGAGGTAGTGAAGCAGTCAACAGTAAATGGCTTCAAACATGCTTAAGACAAACATAGATCTATACTTAAACAAAAAAGTTAACAAAAACAAAAACATAAAAAATGGACAGTCTCGATGGAGTACGAGGTCTATTTCTGACGTTTTGTTCTATGTTCTATGTTTTTTTTCCTATGTTCCATTGTTCCCATTCACTTCTGATTGCTCCTACTTATTCTTGTTTGTATCCATGCATTGGTAATTACTCCTAATCTTCTTGTGTGTCTCTGTGCACTTCGTCCATTTCCAGTGCCTCTGTGTGTTTCTTGCACTCCTTATGGTTTGGGCTGTACTCCCTACTGTGCTGTGATCCCTGTGCCTTATGGACCATACACACGGTCGGATTTTTTCATGGATTCTGTCCGATCGGACAATGTTGTTGAAAAATCAGACCGTGTGTATGCACCATCGGACAGTGTACGTCGGATTGTCCGACGGACAAAGTCCTATCTCCTGCTGGATAGATTTGCCGACAACACGGTCCGATCACACCAAATCCGATCGTGTGTACGGTTGTCCGACGGACAAAGTGCTACGCATGCTCAGAAGAAATTCTGTGACGGAAGCGCTCGGTCAGGTAAAACTACCTTTCCTAATCGACACAGCACATTCGTCACGCTGCAATGTTAAAATGTCTTTAATGCAGCGCATTCTCTTTTTCTTTACAATGCAACAAGAATGACATGTTTTAGCTGCTCCTATTCACCCGCACTTCTCACAAACTTAGTTCTTTATTACTTTTCAGGATTTATACACTACATGTTTATTTTTACTCAGATCGTAAAAGAATCTTTGTTATATTTTTAGCATTTTTTTTTTTTATTTAATTTTTTTTGGGAATACATATTTGAAGGAGATTTTATTTATGTTTTTTGGAGGGGGGTTGTGTGTCTCAACTTAGCCAAACCACATTATTAACATTTGTATTTGTTGCTTAAATTTACTAGGAGTTTGTTGGTTGTTGGTGCCCCTTGTTAATTCTACTTTAGGATTAGTGAAATGTACCTGCCTACTCAAAGAAAAACTGTCATTGTAGAAAAGTAAAACACAATAGTCAATGATTATTTCAAATCAAAAAAACCTTTATTTAGGTCTCAGCAACAAACCAAAGAGGAACGCAGCCATGGTGAAACTTGGGGAATTTGTAAAGCCTTGGACCCCCACGGCAACCATCAATTTTCAAGCGTAGAAAATTGGGGGCCTGAGGAGTACGTATATTAAGGGAGTGCAATCTGGTCCTGAAGTCCAAAGCATCCGGAACTGCAGCAGATGCCATCTAGGTCCCCAGGCTCTGGTACTACGAGAGGCTCCATCTTCTCTCAGACCAGACTGAATCCAGGTCGTCACTCTCAGGTCTTCCTTCCACGCTTCCTTGCACGCTGTGGCTGTCGTGCTGGTGGGGTGGCAGAAGGAGGAGGAGGAGGAGGAGGAGCATGGTAACTATGGCAAACATGTGTGAGGGGAGTCATCTCCCCAGCCCTCCCCTTATTTAGGACATGGAGGATGAGCCCCTCACACATGTTGCCTTGCCTCACCTCCATACCCTTCATTTTAGTGACAACCACGGAGCCAAAGGTCTCCTCGTCGGTGGGTGTGGCATGTAGGGAGGCTGAAGCCTCTCTGATCATCCGGAGCGCTGACTCTCCTGCCTCACCCCCCCTTCTCGCCCCTTCTGTAGGGAAGGCGGAGGGGAGAGACTTGGGAGACAGTCCGGCTCCTACGCCTACCCCCCTGTTGGCTGCCACTACCCACCTCTTGGCTGCCACTAACCCCTGCCTCCTCCTGACTGCCACCTTCCACAGCCACCTCCTGGCTGAGGTCTTCCTGTGTATGAAAAAGGGACATAGTTTCAGTTATTTGTTCATCAAACACACACAATTCTCATCTAGTGACTGTTGCAAAATGTTTACAAATAGAAAACCATACAATTCTCAGCCCTGCAGTTTAGATTGTGGCCCCAACTGTCTCCAACACTACTGTCAGTTGATATGTCAAACACGTTAGGAACTAAGCAATTGGGGATCCTGAATTAAGTGAACATCATTCATTATTCACATAAATGGTAACAAAACTACTATACCTGGAACAAGCTGGGCTCCTCCACCTCTTCCATACTGGAAGGCCCAGGTTGCTCCTCGGAAGCCTCATCAGGGGTGGCCTGCGCGCAAGGAAGCGTGGAAGGAGGAGTCGAGAGTGGCTCCGTGACATCAGCCTGGTCTTTGAGAAAATGTAGACTCTGATAGTACCAGAGCTTGGGGACATAGACCTCATCTGCTGCAGTTGCAGTTTCTTCCGACTTCACGACCTTCTAGCGCTCCCTGATATACGCACTCCTCAGGCTGCCAATTTTCTTTCTTATATCATCAACAGTTGCCGTGGGGAACCTTGGCTTGACAAATTCCACAAGTTCCTCCAGGGCTGTGTGCCTCTTTGGTTTGATGCTATAATGGGGGTGTTTAGCCTGCCATAAAATGGGAAATTCCCTGTATTTGGCAATGAAGAGGGGGAGAAAACTCATGTCGTTGAATCCCTTCATAATCTCTGCAAGACACAACACCACACAAAACACTATAAATTATGTCAGGCTAAACTCTCCTAATCTTCTCCATAAAGAAGCCTCAAGTTCGAATCAGTCTAGGCTAGTTATGTACCAACGTCAAATTGTACCTTCGTTTCTAGCGATCGTCTCGTGCGTGAGCTTTCTCTCCCCTCGTCTCCCAGATCGTGGCTACGACACAGGCGTGTGACGTTTTATATCCAGTGCGCATGCGTCAAACTCCGCCCGCCCCTGACGATCTTTCTCGTCTATTCCCCACCCATTCTCTTTACGGCGCAGTGGGGAGAGCACATGGCGGGGACACAGCAGGTGCGCCCCAAATATCCCACCAACGAGGAGGAGGACGAGGAAAGTCCGGAGGCAGAAACGTCCCGATCCCGGAGCCTGAAATTCAAGGCCTCCAATATGTCATTTGGAGAAATGTTGGAGATGGTGGACATATTAAAGAGGAGCGACTATGATGGGAAGTATGGGCCTTACCTCAACCCCAATGTCCGCAAGGCCAAGATCATGTCTAAAGTTGTGAGGAGGCTGTACAATCAGTTTGGGGTACAACGATCCAAGGAGCAACTGAGGAAACGCTGGTCAGACCTGAAACTGAGGGAGGCCGATCAGTACAGAAAGATCAAGCGAATTCTTCAAAAAAGTAAGTAGTTGTGTTTTGTGTTTTATTTCTTGCTTGCATACTGCTCCATGTGGTTTGATTTTTACAAAGTTGCACATTCCAAAATGGCCACTTTCAGGTTCGTCTGTGCATTCGATCGTACTCAGCCTCGATCTTTCTGCCACTGTCATGTTCGTGTGTGTGTCCATTCGATCGTACGCAACCTCGATCGTTCGGCCACTTATAATATGAGGTTTGGTGAAGTTTTTATGGAAAGGAAGTTTGTTCTCACTAGAGATGTCATCAAGAGCGTAAACCAAATTTAGCCAATGTAAAGGAGAGGTCACTCAGTAGCTGTTTACCCATCTGGACTCTAGAGCACTAGTGCTGGGACACCCAAACCCCCTTTTTATTAGGCTTTTCCACACATGTGCTCCAGTGGATACTAGAGGGGGGTCTCCATCACACAAACTTCTACCAAAAAGCTAGTAAGTTTAGCACCTTTACAAAGTGACTACATTCATGTAGTTGGCATTTGTAACTGGCCAAACAAAAATAGTGTCCGTCACTTTCAAGCAATGTTTGTCATTTCCTATTTCTGCCCTCAATAGATTGTGTTGCTAAATCTTCCTTTTGTACATTCTCATAGGGGAGCGCAAACTTGGGCCGTCTGAGGAAACCCCAAAACCAACACCTCCCAAAAAAGGGGAAAGAGCAGAATCAGAGGAGGAGGAGGAGGAAGGAGAGATCATCGAACTTGGAGAACTTGTCACCACAACAGGTGAGTGTGGGAGAACACAGCTACTGGTAAGCTAATCAATGTATGGCTGCCTCATTTCCAACACCCGATTTTTGTTTGTTTGTGGTTTTTAGGTGACGTGGATGTTGTGGAAGAAAAATCGCACTTTACCACAGAGAGTGCCCACGTACTCATCGGGGAGATAATGGTCTGCAATAGAGATCTAGATTACATAAAGCAAAACATCAATGATGTTCAACAAAAATTGAAGAACATCATTGATGTTTTAGGAAAAATATGAAAACGCACCAAGTAATTAACACACATTTGTGCCTGCTTCTGAACACATTTGCAACTTAAGAACTGTGTGAAATTTGGAACATGCACACATTGTGTCCACATGTGCTAGCTCCCATCATGGTGGATGAATGCCAACGTTTTTTTGGGGGTGCAACCACTTTACGAACTACGAAAGTGGTTGTGGTGAAGGGGTTGCACCCCCAAAAAACCACCATTCATCCCCATGATGGAAAATGGCACTTTCGAAGCTACTAGGCATGTGTTGTACCATCTAATGACCATTTTCAGACTCAAATTGTGTGCATGTTCTAAATTTCCACTTTCCAGGGTGACCCCCCATGTGATGAAGGCAAGATCAAACACACTTTGAACATAATAGTCATGTCTGATCTTGTCTTCACTTTAGAAAGTTGAACTTTCCTAGTTCATAGGTTCTGTTTTTCTCCATGCCTGGTTTTACCAATTGCGGAATGTTTGTAAACAATGTTGTAAATAACCAAGATGTTGTCAGTTTGGGCAAGAAGATTGTAAACGCACTTGTGAATGTTTTCCAAGTAAACTTTTTTAATTTTCTAAATGTGTGGCTTCCTTATTTAAAAAACACAATGCATTATGTATGTCAAATGTAAAGGATATGGGGGGCAATGGGTGTTATTTACTAAAGGCAAGTCCACTTTGCACTGCAAGTTTCTTTTCCAGGGCACTTTTTCACTGCACTTGTAGAGCATAGTGGATTTGACTTATGTAAATGACACCCACAGTGCTTTGTACGAAAACACGGAGCACAGCATTTTGGAGAATACACACATGTCTGACCTGGTGATGAAAAGGAGTATTTTGGGTGTCAGTTATGCAGTACAAACCTTCTCTAGACCAAAGATTAGGTAGCAAACACACAACATGAGAATAATCTTTTTGGGAAGAAGAGACTGTTACCTCCTTTTGCCCAGAAAGTGCATTCCCACTGTCGAAGGCAAAGGGAAAAAATTAAAAGGTAAAATAAGATAAAAAGAATACGGAAATGACAAGAAATCATAGGTTGGTTGAAAAATAAGATTTATTAAAAAATGCCTCTCACACATCGTCAGGCAGAGCAATGGCCCCCCTACCCACAAAGTAGTCCATATATTGCTCGCGGACCGCGCGGGCATTTAGAGGGGGCAAGCCTGGACGTGCCACTTGAAGGGCTGTGAGGTCAGCATTTGGGGGGCCCTCCGCATCTGGGCCAACGGGCACCACATAGTTCCTGTTATGTCTTTTGAGGAAGTTGTGCAATATGCAACAGGCAAGAACTACGTGGTTCAGTTTGTATTCCGCCAAGTTAATTGCCGTCAAGAACAGGCGGAAGCGGCTGGCCAGGATGCCAAAAGTGTTCTCCACAACTCTTCGGGCTCTGGACAGCCTGTAGTTGAAGACCCTCTGGTCTGGGGTGAGGGTCCTCATCGGGAACGGCCTCATCAGATGGGGAGTCAACGCAAACGCTTCATCTGCGACAAAGACGAAGGGGAGTCCTTCTGCATTCTCCTCTGGAGGTGGCAAGCACAGACTGCCACTTTGGAGACGCCAGTAGAACTCCGTGTGCGCAATGGCACCACCATCCAAGATCCGGCCGTTCATCCCCACGTCCACATACATAAATTCATATGTCGCCGACACCACCGCCAACATCACTACACTATTAAACCCTTTATAATTATAATAGTAGGACCCCGAGTTGGGCGGTGGGACGATGCGGACGTGTTTCCCATCAATTGCCCCTCCGCAGTTAGGAAAGTCCCAACGGCTGGCAAAGTGGGAGGCCACAGTCTGCCATTCCTGTGGCGTGGAAGGGAACTGTGGAGTGAAACAAGAAAAAAAAATTAGTCACTTTGCACATAAACATTGCAAGCAGATTAGACAATCAACATCTTGGAACAAGAGCATTGTATAAAATTGGAGGCTGGAAAGTATTTGCACAGAAAAGTAGAGGCTCACCTTCACAGATTACTCACCCCCCATCAATCCCCCCACTTCTGATGGGCCATTGGCAATAACTAGGGTTTGGGGGGGGGGGGGTGGTGTTGGACAGGTAACCTTCTGCACTTCATTGATTGGCAAATGGCTCAATAATGTGTGCTAGTTTGGCCAGACCCTCTGTACTTAACACTATTGGCAGCCCCCAGGAAAGCTAAACTAACATTTCAAACCCCCCCCCCCCCCACAAAAAAAAGGAAAGCACATTGTGACATTCTGAAATTACCAAGCAAGCTAATAGGAGGGAAAGAACACAAAAAAATAGGAAATGGAAAGTATGGAGGCAGCCCCTTGCACTACATGCTTTGCTGAATTCATCCCTAAAGATGCCCACTATAAAGAGGTAGGTATATAGTGTGTATTGACCTTGGGAAAGCCAGCAGATAGAGGATTGGTACCATCTGACAGAGCAGTTGGGGGAGGGGGTTCCTAATGAGTTTGCCCCCCCCCCCCCCCCAAAAAAAAAAAAAAAAAAAAAGGGGCTCTACATGAAGTAAACCACACAGCAAACATTTGTGCATATTTTAGGGGATGTTTGGGGGCAAACAATACTATGCAGCAGACAAAAGACATTGCTTAAGTGACTAGGCCATAGGTGTCTATTGGGGCAGAAGAGCATGCTGGGCAGGTAAGTGAAGGGAAAAATGCATGAAGGAGAAAAGGGGCACAGCATATTAGAACATATTGCAATCATGGTAATTAGGGAAGGAGGTCAAAAATTGAAGACATTAGCAAACAGAGCATACATAGAAGGGAATAGTAAAGTATAAATGTTACCTTAATATAGTCCTCCTGCAGGACCTCGATGATGGCAGAACAGGTCTCTGGAATAATGATTCCCAGGGCCTGGGGAGAGATACCTGAAGAGAACTTCAAATCCTGAAGACTTCTCCCTGTCGCCAAGTACCTCAACGTGGCAACAAGCCTCTGCTCCGGAGTAATGGCTTGTCTCATGCAGGTATCCTGCCGGCTGATAAAGGGGGTCAGCAAAGCCAAAAGACGGTGAAAAATCGGGGTCCGTCATCCGGAGAAAGTTCCTAAAATCATCAGGATTATTCTCCCGGATCCCACGAAGCAAAGGCATGTGCGAGAATTGGTCACGCTGAAGCAACCAATTCTTGGTCCACATACTCCTCGTCACTCTGTTCATGGACGGGTCTTGGGTCAAAGCTAAAAGCCCGACACCAATTCCGCGTACAGCACGAACTCGGCGACGAGTACGCACGGGAAACTTCGCTCACAAGGTCACAAAAGGACGGCTGGTCAGAACGGACAAACAGAAAGCACCGATAAACAGCAAGGCCTGAAAGAACGAAATGAATACCAGAAACGTGCAGACAATAAGCAGTGCAAATCAAAGCGTCCTATATCAAGATATAGGCCGCAATGACCAACAAATGCGAACTGACTACACGCACTAATAAACAGATACGCACGACAAGCACAAACTGAAGAGCAGTAACGATCTGAGTCAGAAAACTGAGAAGCGCGAATCTTAAGTCACCAAACTTCGACTAACTCGCGATAAACACGGGATCAGCAGAAGGAGCCCAACGGGTGCCTGACGTGGTGCTGAACTTCCCTTTTCTAATCTCGTGGAAGACGACTTACGTCACGACGTTCTTGCAGACCGGATATTCCGACAACGTAGTCCGACCGTGTGTACGCAACACCAACATCGGACAAAGTACGACGGACAGGATCCGACCGACATGGTCCGCGGATAGTCCGACCGTGTGTATGGGGCTTTAGAATCTGCATTAAGCACACGTGATTTCTGAAAAATAAAAAAAAAAATGTCATAAAATGTGCAAGGAAAGAAGTACAAGAAAAGAAGAAAATAGAGATGACCAAATACAGAAGGATCAAAGCATTTGGTAAAGGATAATCAAATTATGCTCTCTTTTCCCTATGACTTGCTTCTGGTAAGTAGATGGAAGAGCTATTAAAAAAACAAATAAGAATAGAACTTAACTTTTCCCATTTCCTTTCCTTCAATATTTAATCAATATCCTCACAGGTAATCTATCCATTTGTACCAACTACCAAGGCAGCATTAGGTAGCACTGGATTAACTCTCTGATTAATGCATGCATTGTAGTCTAACATCCATAGAAGAAAGCCTCCATAATTTAGTTTAATTCATTCAGCAGGAAGCATTGCTTATGCCAAGTCTTTGGAATAACTTTTCATTATGTAATTAAATACACAGTGACACATGTTTAATTACACTCTTACAAAATCATTGATTGTTTTGTATTGTTTTCAGCTCTACTACTTGTTAAACATAACACATTCTTTCATGACTGGTCAGTGGAGCAATAATTAAGAATTGATACATTTAGGTTGTATACAAACTTACACTTGCACAACTTTAGTTCAGTGTAGTTTTAACAGAAATGTAAACTATCAAACATTTTCTAACATTTAACATGTACAAAGGATGCAAAGATTGGCCTTTAATTAATGTAGAACTACATTTAGGCCCCTTTCACACGGGCATTCTTTCTTGCATTGTTGTTAGGAACTGGCACCCAGCGGCATCCTAAAAACCATGACTCAACCTTTCTGAATGCAAAGGAAAGAGCCCCCCCCCCACCAAAAAGTGAGGACCTCCCAATCCAAACCAGGCCCTCCTGCCAGGCCATTAAAGCAAACAAAAGGGACAGGGTCACCTAGTGACATAAGTGGGTGACCCTGTCCTTTTGTTTACTTAGCGGTGTTAGAAGCAGAGCTGTCATTCTGCTCTAACAAGCAACAGGAGTGGTCAGGTTCGACGAGCATCTTTTTATTTTTCATGCCGGGTTGTGGCCATCGTTCATCATGATTTATATAGACCTATATCGTTGCACATCGTGATTTATGATGGATTTATATCAGGGGACATTTTTTTTCCTAATGAAGAACTTATTAAACCTGTGTTGGGTGTTTTTTTTATACTTGTCTTTCTTTTTTTGTAAATAAGTAGGGGGACTATGTACCCCATACTCATTCACTTAAGGGGAGTAGGATCTGGCAGCCCCCTTGTTAAAGGGGGCTTCCAAATTCAAATAAGTCACCCCCACGATCACCAGGCCAGGGCTGTAATGAAGAGGCCCTTGTCCTCATCAATGAACAGGGGAACAGAGCTGATGCTGTATGTGTGAGCATTGTCCCTCCTGTTAGAGCCCTGGGAGTTTAGTGATAATTGTAGTCCAGGAGCTCTGAATGAAAAATGGGAAATGTAAATAAAAGAGTTAAGTTCCAGAGATAGCATGCACCTCATTGTGCTTAATTCATAGCTTGCCAGCAGATTTTACAGTGTCTGAATTCCTGGGACTTCCATGACAAAGATTGCTCCTGTTGTTTCTGTATATCATTATTAGTGTTTTATATGTGACATACACACACACATATATATATATATATATATATATATATATATATATATATATATATATATATATATATATACTATATACTGTATATCTTGACCTAACAGGTGACCACTAACTATATTCTGTTACTGCTGGGGGGTAATAAACTGATAAGCAAATAGTCTAATTTAAACTACAACAACAAATAAAATGTACAGTATATCCAAGAGTATGGTCATTTTTAATCCTAAAAATACATAGATAATAAATTAAGAATTGAAAATTAAAAATTGCAAGCAAGCTTACTCACAATCTGCAAATGAGCTTTACAATGTTGCAGGCCAGTCTCATTGATCTGTAAAACGCACACAACGGTTTTACATTACAAAATTGAACAGGATTGTAACAGAAACATTTTAAGAGCAGTTGCTAAAAAGTGGTACTTGTTAAATTCAAACTCGCTGCATATAACTCATTTCAGATTTTAGCCTACATTGTGTATATTTTGTGCAGTGCATAATGACAAATGTCACTGTTTATAGTTTACAAAGCCTACAAATCTTGGTAAGTGGATAGTTAATTATATTTAAGCTGGCAATAACAGTTTAAATGTCTCTTGAGCTAAAAAATACAAGTGCTTTTCTTTCACTCTGCAGAGCTATGACAGCTCAAAATGACCACAATGACCATGTAACTTTCTTGGTAACCTGTGTTCAGTATCCACTTTATATCAGTAACTGTTGGACTCTTCTCACCAGATCAAAGGAACCTTTGAAGCCTGTAGAGTACCCATAGAGCTGTAGCAGCCAATGACAGATATGAGAAGACAAATAAAAACCACTCTGAACAAGGACATATCTAGTAAACGGATATCACTTATTTCTACTTTTACTCAGAAAAAATAATAAAATAAACAATTTTATGAATTTGTGTCACAAATAAGTATTAGAAGAAAAAAAAATTCAATATTAAAAGTTAAGTAAATAAATGACATACAATATCTCACAAAAGTGAGTACACCCCTCACATTTTTGTAAATATTTTATTCTTTTCATGTGACAACACTGAAGAAATCACACTTTGCTACAATGTAAAGTAATGAATGTACAGCTTGTATAACAGTGTAAATTTGCTATCCCCTCAAAATAACTCAACACACAGCCATTAATATCTAAACCACTGGCAACCAAAGTGAGTACACCCCTAAATGAAAATGTCCAAATTCGACCCAATTAGCCATTTTACCTCCCAGGTGTCATGTGACTCGTTAGTGTTACAATGTCTCATGTGTGAATGGGAAGCAGGTGTTTTAAATTTGGTGTTATCACTCTCACTCTCTCATACTGGTCACTGGAAGTTCAACATGGCACCTCACGGCAAAGAACTCTCTGAAGATCTGAAAAAAAAAGAATTGTTGCTCTACATAAAGATGGCTTAGGCTATAAGAAGCGTGCCAAGACCCTGAAACTGAGCTGCAGCACAGTGGCCAAGACCATACAGTGGTTAACCAGGACAGGTGCCACTCAGAACAGGCCTCGCCATGGTCAACCAAAGAAGTTGAGTGAACGTGCTCAGAGTCATATCCAAAGGTTGTCTTTGGGAAATAGTCGTATGAGTGCTGCCAGGATTGCTTCAGGGGTTGAAGGGGTGGGGGGGTCAGCCTGTGAGTGCTCAGAATATACACCACACACTGCATCAAATTGGTCTGCATGGCTGTCATCTCAGAAGGAAGCCTCTTCTAAAGATGATGCACAAGAAAGCCCGCAAAAAGTTTGCTGCAGACAAGCAGGCTAAGGACATGGATTACTGGAACCATGTCCTGTGGGCTGATGAGACCAAGTTAAACTTATTTGGTTCAGATGGTTTCAAGCATGTGTGGCAGCAACCAGGTGAGGAGTACAAAGACACACCGTCAAGCATGGCGTTGTGAGTGTCATGGTCTGGGGCTGCATGAGTGCTGCCATCACTGGAGAGCTACAGTTCATTGAGGGAACCATGAATGCCAACATGTACTGTGACAAATTGAAGCAGAGCATGATCCCCTCCCTTTGGAAACTGGGCCGCAGGGCAGTATTCCAACACGATAATGGCCCCAAACACATCTCCAAGACAACCACTGCCTTGCTAAAGAAGCTGAGGGTAAAGGTGATGCATGTGTCAAGTCTGTCTCCATACCTAAACCCTATTAAGCATCTGTGGGGCATCCTCAAACGAAAGCCGGAGGAGCGCAAGGTCTCTAACATCCACCAGATCCGTGATGTTGTCATGGAGGAGTGGAAGAGGAATCCCGTTGCAACCTGTGAAGCTCTGGTTAACTGCATGCCCAAGAGGGTTAAGGCAGTGCTGGAAAATAATGGTGGCCACACAAAATATTGACACATTGGGCCCAATTTGGACATTTTCATTTAGGGGTGTACTCATTTTTGTTGCCAGCAGTTTAGACACTATTGGCTGTGTTGAGTTACTTTGAGGGGATAGCAAATTTACACTGTTATACAAGCTGTACACTCACTTCTTTACATTGTAGCAAAGTGTCATTGCTTCAGTGTTGTCACATGAAAAGATATAATAAATCATTTACAAAAATGTGAGGGGTGTACTAATTTTTGTGATATACTGTATACATAAGCATTCAGCTGCATTGTATATTACATGAATGAAACATTTTACAGCTTTGCATACAATATATCTATTTTTATTTATATCATATACAGTGGTGTGAAAAAGTGTTTGCCCCCTTCCTCATTTCCTGTTCCTTTGCATGTTTGTCACACTTAAGTGTTTCGGAACATCAAACCAATTTAAACAATAGTCAAGGACAACACAAGTAAACACAAAATGCAATTTGTAAATGAAGGTGTTTATTATTAAAGGTGAAAAAAAATCCAAACCATCATGGCCCTGTGTGAAAAAGTGATTGCCCCCCTTGTTAAAACATACTATAACTGTGGTTGTCCACACCTGAGTTCAATTTCTCTAGCCACACCCAGGCCTGATTATTGCCACACCTGTTCACAATCAAGGCATCACTTAAATAGGAGCTGCTTGACACAGTAAGGTCCATAAGATCCTTAAAAGCTACACATCATGCCGAGACCCAAAGAAATTCAGGAACAATTGAGAAAGAAAGTAATTGAGATCTATCAGTCTGGAAAGGGTTATAAAGCCATTTCCAAAGCTTTGGGAATCCAGCGAACCACAGTGAGAGCCATTATCCACAAATGGCGAAGACATGGAACAGTGGTGAACCTTCCCAGGAGTGGCCGGCCGCCCAAAATTACCCCAAGAGCGCAGCGACAACTCATCCAAGAGGTCACAAAAGACCCCACAACAACGTCCAAGGAACTGCAGGCCTCACAACCGCAAAAAGAACATCAAAGCTCGTCTCAATTTCTCCACAACACATCTTGATGATCCCCAAGACTTTTGGGACAACATTCTGTGGACCGACGAGACAAAAGTGGAACTCTTTGGAAGGTGTGTGTCCAAGTATATCTGGCGTAGAAGGAACACTGCATTTCAGAAAAAGAACATTATACCAACAGTAAAATATGGTGGTGGTACTGTGATGGTCTGGGGCTGTTTTGCTGCTTCAGGACCTGGAAGACTTGCCGTGATAAAAGGAACTATTAATTCTGCTGTCTACCAAGAGATCCTGAAGGAGAATGTCCGACCATCTGTTCGTGTACTCAAGCTGAAACGAACTTGGGTTCTGCAGCAGGACAATGATCCTAAACACACCAGCAAGTCCACCACCGAATGGCTGAAGAAAAACAAAATGAAGACTTTGGAGTGGCCTAGCCAAAGTCCAGACCTGAATCCTATTGAGATGTTGTGGTATGACCTTAAAAAGGCCGTTCATGCTCGAAAAACCCTCTAATGTAACTGAATTAGGACAATTCTGCAAAGATGAGTGGGCCAAAATTCCTCCAGGACGCTGTAAAAGCCTCATTGCACGTTATCGCAAACGCTTGGTTGCAGTTGTTGCTGCTAAGGGTGGCCCAACCAGTTATTAGGTTTAGGGGGCAATCACTTTTTCACACAGGGCCATGATGGTTTGGATTTTTTTCACCTTTAATAATAAACACCTTCATTTACAAATTGCATTTTGTGTTTACTTGTGTTGTCCTTGACTATTGTTTAAATTGGTTTGATGTTCCGAAACACTTAAGTGTGACAAACATGCAAAGGAACAGGAAATGAGGAAGGGGGCAAACACTTTTTCACACCACTGTATACTGTACATATTGTGAGAAACAGCCCCTGTCAGTTGAGGGTGGAGTATATCTGCAGCATAGGATTTTGCAGATCATGAGGTAAATAGGTAGTAGTGGAAGGTTTGTAACAGGCGGCTGGTGGTAATTAATTAACCACACCTTGTTTCTCACCTAGGGTATAATTTGTCTGTCCCTGTGTCAATAGATTATTGCTGGAAAAGAAAATAAGCAGGTGGTGAGGTAACATGTCTGCATGTCTGAAGTAGGAAAGGGCTCGGGCATGCTCAGGATCCTAGTCCCAACCCACCTGCCCAATCCCTCCAGGAAGCTGACACTGCACACCACTAATCACAGGCAGTGAGACATTTCCCAGTCCGCAGCTGCACAGATCGGGAAATGTCTCACTGCCTTTGATTAGCAGTGTGCTTCCTGACGGGATCGGGCAGGTGGGTTGGGACTAGGTACCCAAACATGCCCAAACCCATCCCTAGCCTGAAGCAGACCCAGTGGGGTATATTTACTAGCCAATGAAAAGAGAAAGGGGGCAGGGCCGGGCCACAGCTCTGTGTTTGAATGGACACATGGAGGTGCGGGCTTGGCCCAGGTGCCCCCATAGCAAGCCGCTTGCTGTGGGGGCACTCAACAGAGGAGAGAGGCCAGGAGTGCCGAAAAGGGACCCAAGAAGAGGAGAATCTGGGCTGCTCTGTGCAAAACCACTGCACAGAGCAGGTAAGTATAGACATGTTTGTTATTTTATACAAAAAAAATTAAGACTTTAGTATCACTCTTTTTTTTATCACTTGTTGTCTCTGTAGCCCATACAACCAAGTCCAACCTGGTTAGCAATGCCTGGCTGAGAGCACAGATATTGGGCACCGGAAGGATCTGGGACTGTCAGTGAATTCACAAACTTAGTGTCTGTAAAGGAAGTCTGTTCTGGGTGCTGTGGGTCTTCAGGTATAAAAACACTCACTAAACCACCTGTGTGAGAGGAACCTTCCTTAATTTACTGTGCTTTTCCCAGGGTGCCGTGTTTGCAGCCTCAGTTCTGGAGAGGAAAAAAAAGTGCATAGCCCCTTTTCTAATGGAGTGTGGGAAAGTCCTTATTTCCCCTTTTGCTTTGGCATATGAAGAATCAGGTGGCAGGGATTTGTTGACTGGCTGTATACTCGATACAAGTACCAGAACTTTTTCATTTGCGTCTGCTCATGACCATGGCAGGATATGCCCCTCCCCAACCTTATGATTTCTTAATATATTTGTATATTTTCTTATGAATACCTTTTGTTTGCATGAATTAATTAATGAATATATATAGAACTAGAATATGATATCAAAGGTAAATGTATAAGAAAGGGTATGGCACTATCTCATATTAGAAATGAGGGGGGATTTTGGGACTTTGATTAAAGCACAATTAAGTGCCTCCATCCCTGGTTTAAGTTGACAATAGAAGGGAATTTGGGACTTTAGTTGAAGCAATTGAATAGTGGAGGTAAAAAAATATATAAAATGTTTCATTAGTAACATAGATATAAAAACAATAGAAGAATAATTTCATGTATATACATATAACGTGCACAAGGCATGAACCTGATGGATAAATGAGTACATACATATCAACACATGATCATAACGAATATATGGTAATTTATGTAAATACATAGGGTGGCATGGCATACAAATGATGCTGATGGCAACATGCCCGATACTGACATCTGTGTTCACATGATATGTAAACATCTACTAAATAGTATATTAGCAGCATCATCAAGCATGATAAGTAGTAGGTAAGTATCATTCCATATGTGGTGTGGCTGTGGCATCAAACAAAGCTCAACGTGTTTCGTGGATGTGTACACATATCAGAAGCAGATGCAACAGGATTTCCTATGAAATATATACATATAATAAACCACACTCTGAATAGAGAGGGAAACTATCAAGGAAGATGGATAATTATTGTATGTAGGTGGTTAATGAACCACACTTACCAACAAAGACAGTGAATGTGGCGTGTGGTAACTGGCACAAGATGAGCTGAGAGCATAACTTTGTCACGGGAGCTGAGGTGGCAATGTATAAGGATGCAACACTGGACAGTGTTGGGAAGTGCATAAGTATAGAAATAATCTCCATATGGCAAATAATGATGATGTGTAACTCCTCAAACAGGGGTATCTGGGAACAAAATATTGAATATGTGTATAATTATAACAGTATTAGGTTATAAATAATTAATAAATAATAGTGAACCCAGTGTAACTCCAAAAGGGGTGATGACGGGAGTGACAATTATACCAATAATTATTGATAAGTCTGTGTCTAAAAGACAGTTGGCAGATCCTAAGTATGTGTGTGTATTGAGGTCATGAAAAGGAAGCTCCAAATGAGGGGAGGAAGAAAAATTTAAATATGGGGTTAAGAAACTAAACCACCAAAATAAAATTCTAAACCAAGAGAAACTTACCACAATGCCGCATCAATGCAACACCAGAAAGTCAAATATAGCTAGTGTGCAGGAACCCCAGGAGGAGACTAGCCATGTGAACAGCTCGCTCCAAATGGGGAATATATATATACACCAACAAGTGAGTGAGTTAATAGAGGGGAGGCGTATTCACTCAGTGACCGGTGCAAAATCTCCCTCATAAAGAAAACAAGAGTGTTACACTAGACGTCGGCGTAATGACATCATAACTGTTGTCACACACACAGCGTGAAGAGCGTGGCACCGATGAGCGAAGAGGCGTCCATCCTGAACACTTCAAATGCAAGTGGAGGAGGCGGAGGACCCACTGGACGCATTGCAGCTCCCGCATTAAAGAAAGAAAACAGCACCATCCAGGCGTCCAATAGAATACAAAAACACACAACACTGACCAGGTAGCAAGTATGCATTGTACACATGGACATAAACAATCATGTGAAGACACTAGATTAGTGCTGGGAATGTTGCCTGTAAATAGTACCATGTACACGACTAATAAATTCAAGTATAGAGGAACAATGTGTGTAAGGGTCCCCAATATATGAACCTTACAAAAGGTTACATCAATTACCATGTATTCATTATGCTCATGTGTTGATATGTATGTACATGCATACCCCACTTTTAAGTACACAATGGGGTTTATTTACTAAAGCTGGAATGTGCAAAATCAGGCTCACTTCTGCATAGAAACCAATGAGCTTCCAGGTTTTATTACCAAAGCTTAATTGAACAAGCCAGAGGTTAGAAGCTCATTGGTTTCTATGCATAAGTGAGACTGATTATGCACTCTCCAGCTTTAGTAAATAAACCCAATTGTGTACTTAAAAGTGGAGTATGCCTGTACTCATTTATCCACCATGTTCATGCCTTGTGCGCGTTATATGTATATATATATATGAAATTATTCTTATATATATATTGTTTTTATATCTATGTTACTAATAAAACATTTTAGATTTATTTTTACCTCCACTATTCAATTGTTTCATATAAAGTCCCAAATTCCCTTCTACTATCTCATATTAAAACTTTATCAATTAACCACCTGATTACTTTGCACTTAAACCCCCCTAGTGACCAGACCAATTTTCAGCTTTTGGCGCTGACGCACTTTGAATGACAATTGCGCGGTCATACAACACTGTACCCAAATGACATTTTTACCATTTTTTCCCCACAAATAGAGCTTTCTGTTTGGTGGTATTTAATCACAGCTGGGGTTTTTATTTTTTGCTAAACAAACAAAAAAAGTGGGCACTGTGAGATGGCACTGTGGGCACTGAGAGATAGGGCACTTTAATGGGGCAAAGGTGGGCACAATTGACTAGGCACATTGCAGTGAGAGGGACTGATGTCCCTCTCACTGCCGCCGGTGATCGGCGGCAGTGAGGAAAAAAAGCCGATTACCGGCTCTGTTATCACATGATCAGCTGTCATTGGCTGACAGCTGATCACGTGGTAAGGGGTTGGGATCGACCCCTTACTCGGATCTGTGATCCAGCGAGTCTCACAGACTTGCTGATCACAGAGCGCGCCGCGCACGCCCTTCAGGGGGGCGCGCAGGCAGCTCGTGTCCGGGACGACGTCAATAGACGTAGTCCCGGCACAATAGACCCGCGCTGTAGCCGTCATTTGGCTATAGCGCGGGTCTAAGGTAGTTAATATTGTGACGATTCAAGTTACCCCAGCAAAAATAGAATAATAAATGGGATATTGATTTAGTGACTAAGAAACAATAACACATATGATTCTGTGAAAAATCATTGAACAAAACAGTCCAAATTAATTAATTCTATATAGCTTCACACAAAGTGAAAGAAAAAAAAGAGTCCAATCACCGTGATTCAGAACAAAAATGATATCAAAGGAACAATAAATTAACATAAACTTATCTTTAAAAATGAACGTATTGTTATTTTGAGTACATTTCAGCAGTTGAGGTTTCATTTAAAATCCAACAATTATTGGTAAAATATCTAAGATTTAAGACATAAAGCACATATTGTATTTTAAGCAAAGAAAAATCTCTATGCGCTGGTAAAGGATATTACAACATTTTTCTGAATTACTTTTCTATGTTTAACAAAACGACTTGAAGAATTTCTTCTTTGATTTGACAAAACAGCCTAAATAAATAAACAGTATGAGAAAGCATGCAGACACTACCCTGTTAAAAAGTAAAAATAAAGTAAAACATTCAGTACAAATTATCTTCTTGTTTGCACTCTTGGAAAGTAAATAAAAAAGGTAATTCTCTGCCGTAATTTTAAACATAGTTGTATCATCATGTTCTAGTTTAAATAATCCCACTAGGAGCGCAATATGAAATTGAAAAAATACATTTGCTTTATATTGATCAACTTTATTCTGTAAAATGAATGCAGAAAGCTTATTGTGTACTCATATATATGTGTGTATTCCATAATAACGAGAGATAAACAAATGTTTTTTTTTTTTTTAATCCTCCTTTTAAACAATGCACCCAGTGTGCCTGTTTGATCAAATTTGCACAAGTTTACACAATGATTATTTTTGACTGTTCACACTGTGGGGATTTTAGGGCTAATTATGCAAAATTTAGAAAAAATCTCCTTACTGTATTAAGCTGGCAATAAATAGATCAAAATTCAGCCAGTTCAACATATACCATCTACATTTTGATCCATCTATGGCCAGTCCTGTTGGAGAGCAGTCTATCTACTGATTGAGTTCTCACTAAGGGGCTTGCTGGAAATGTTTATTTGATAATCACTGCAATCAATAGGCTGCTGCACTGATCAGTGTATTCTGACAGCAGAGTCCAGCTGATTCCTCTGCTGTCGGAATACAATGGCACAGCCCTGGCTGAGCAAAAGAAAAAAAAAAAAAAAGAAGAAAACTAAAAACCTCCTTTACAGTTTATCTAATATTTCACAATATTTCCACCTCTCATTGTCTTCTATGAGAGGCGCATTTAAAATTAGTCACCTCCATTCACTTAATGCATAATTCAGTGGAAAATTACAAAATAATTCAAGGTAAACAAAAAATAAAAAAATTAATGTTTTATTAGTAACATAGATATAAAAACAATAGAAGAATAATTTCATATATATATACATATAACGCGCACAAGGCATGAACATGATGGATAAATGAGTACATACATATGAACACATGATCATATCGAATACATGGTAATTGATGTAACCTTTTGTAAGGTTCATATATTGGGGACACTTACACACATTGTTTCTCTATACTTGTATTTATTAGTCGTGTACATGGTACTATTTACAGGCAACATTCCCAGCACTAATCTAGTGTCTTCACATGATTGTTTATGTCCATGTGTACAATGCATACTTGCTACCTGGTCAGTGTTGTGTGTTTTTGTGGTCTATTGGATGCCTGGATGACGCTGTGGTCTTTCTTAATTGCGGGAGCTGCAATGTGCCCAGTGGGTCCTCCGCCTCCTCCCCTTGCACTTGTAGTGCTCGGGTGGATGCCTCTTCGTGCATTGACGCCACGCTCTTCGCGCTGTGTGTGTGACAACAGTCATGACGTCATTACGCCAACGTCTCACGTAACACTCTTATGTTCTTTATGAGGGAGCTTTTGCGCCGGTCACTGAGTGAATACTCAGTTCAGGTGCAGATGCCTCCCCTCTATTAGCTCACTCACGTGGCGTTGGTGGTGTATATATATATATATATATATATATATATATATATATATATATATATAAATCACTCTAGAAAGGGATAATGGCGCTGTTCGAATATGTAGTGGGTGCAGTGCATACGCACCGGGGAAATGTATATGCAATCTAAACACCACTAAAAATACGTGTATATGGTGAAAAGTGCAAAGTGAAGTGCAATGTGCATATAAAGTAAAAAATATTAAAGAGAAAGTGTCAATGCAAAGTGATCAATGCAAAGTGATCAAATGCAAGAAAATAAAAATAATCTCAAAAAGTTCCACAAAAATTCATACATAAAAAAATATATATAAAACAATGTTTAAATGTGTATACACTTGTAGCAGCAAAAAAGATGGTGACAGTGGTTATATACGAAAATAAATTAATGGAAAATAAATAAATAAATGTCCAAAATATTGCAACGTCCAACAATATAAAAAATAAAAGTAAAGAACAAAGCAACCACAGTCACTAAGGGAAAATCTGTGCAAAAAAGGCAAAAATAAAAGTGACTCTTCAGTGCTCCCCTCCTTTATTCACTTCCCCCTCTTATGTTTGCACTCACCAGAGTGCCTCACTCCTGCAGGGGTAACAGGCGTAGTACTCCTTATCCAGAAGGTGATGTCCCCCTTGCCAGGATATCCCTTTAATTTGGATGACTGTGAGCCTTCCAACGCTGTTCTCCTCTCAGGGATGGTTAGAATTCATGTGTTTAAAACTCTATAAGGACACCCAAACTCTTGACGGCTCCACACACAATCTTGGCTCTTTTCAGGGCCCTGAAAAGAACCAAGATTGTGTGTGGGGCCGTCAAGAGAGTATATTTGGGTGTCCTTATAGAGTTTGAAACACATGAATTCTAACCATCCCTGAGAGGAGAACAGCGTTGGAACAGATACCCCTGTTTGAGGAGTTACACATCATCATTATTTGCCATATGGAGATTATTCCTATACTACACTGTCCGATGTTGCATCCTTCTACATTGCCACCCCAGCTCCCATGACAAAGTTATGCTCTCAGCTCATCTTGTGCCAGTTACCACACGCCGCATTCACTGTCTTTGTTGGTAAGTGTGGTTCATTAACCACCTACATACAATAATTATCCATCTTCCTTGATATTTTTCCTCTCTATTCTGAGGAGGACCCTAAGCTTCCTATTCCGATTGCAAAGCCACTCCTAACACTGGCCAAGATCTGGACCCCAGTATGTCGGAGATCGCGGAAAACGTCTACAACGGACTGCTCCTTCCAGATTCCCTACCTGATGACTGACTGCAGCTGAAAATCCTTCTACTTTTTCACGGACAATCTACATTTGATTAGTCTGTGTTTGGGACTCCAGTACATGAGTCTTTTATTTATACCTAGGAGATCCTCCACTCTCCTGAAATACTTTATGTTTTTTCTGGTTAGTTTCTTAATTCCTATTTGATCTGGTTACATGCTCTCTAGAGGAGATGGGACCCCACTATTGGTTCTTGCAGGTAGCCATGCACCTCACCAATATTCAAGGCAACCATCTTGGATCCCTGAAGATGTTTTCTTTTCTTCAGGCCTTCTACAATGTTTTTTTTTCTCTCAATGTTATTATTAACTTTTTTTTATGTATATTTTTTTGTATATTTTATTTATTGTACATTAAAAAAGATGGATAGCGTTGAAGGAATTATAGGCCTTTGGAGCAGATATAATTATGGTTCAGGAAACTAATTTCTGACCTGGGGGCTCCTTTAAGTTTGCTTCCAATCACTTCCCTACTACTTTTGTCGCATCTGACCCCTCCAGGAAGGCCGGCGTAGCATTTTTAATTAAACGCTCAAGCCCCATTCGAATAATTTCTTCAATATTGGATCCCCACATTCGGTTTGTACTTCTGGAGTGTACCCATCTGAATACGTCCTACTAACATATATGCCCCTAATTCGGGACAGATTGGTTTTCTCACAAAAGTTTTTGAGTCAGTCAGTCTATATCACAGCCTTTTATGGTTATAGGAGGCAATTTTAATATGTGCATGTCCCCGGCCAAAGATAGATTTGCCTTATTTCAATCCACACCGCCAGCCCAAGCTCACAAGCTATCCACCTCTTTTCGCAAATTGGTTCACTCTTACAATCTTAATGACACGAGGAGAGTAAAGCATCCTACTCACAAACAATACAATCTTTACCCTTCTTCACAAATTATACTCTAGTGTATACTCTAGGTATACTCTAGTCGAATGGTACCCCCACTTATTGTCCTCATACCATGTCTAAGGTGTTTGGGTATTTTTATAAAGATCTTTATAATTGTCTGAGCTCAGATACTACCTCCCCTTTCACACAAGGTAAATTCGATGACTTTATGTCATCTCACCAATTGCCCGAGATATCCTGTGAACAACGTTCTAAACTTAATTTGCCTATTGCAGCTGAGAAAAAAAGTGATCAACCTCTTACCATCCCATACGTCTCCGGGACCTGATGGGCTCCCCTATTCCTACTACAAAACCTTCCTCCCAATATTAGGCCCACACCTACTGACCCTATTCTCTTTATTGTTCAAAGGCACTCTCCCACATTCCCAATTTTTACATGCGTACATAACTGTTATACCAAAACCAAGCAAAGACCCCTCACTACACGATAACTACCATCCTATAGAATTGTTAAATTCAGACTATAAAATATTAACCAAAATTCTAGCCAATAGACTCTCACTATTGCTGCCGTCGCTAATACATAAAGATCAGGTGTGCTTTGTTCCAACTAGACATGCAGGAGACAACACAAGATGTACAATAGATCTGATAGATCTCCTAACTAAGACAAAACGCCCTGCCATAGTTTTGAGCTTAGATGCTCAAAAAGAGTTTGATCGCTTAAGCTGGAACATGTGTGCAGTACTAGCCCGATATGGGTTTTCGGGCTCTTTCATTAATGCTTTAAAGGCTCTATATTCGCATACCTCTTCCCAAGTGCAGCTGTCCTCTCATCTGTCGCAGCCCTTCCCCCTAAGTAATGGTACCAGACAGGGTTGCCTTTTGTCACCCTTGTTCCTTAATTTAAAGGGATTGTAAAGCTAAAAAAAAAGCAATATCTGATCTATATGCTATATAGATCATGAATCTAGCTGTTATTTCTGCCAAAAAATGTTATTTACCTGTTAGATAAATAGGCTTTATCAGCACTTCCTCCTTTCCTCTCTGTATGTTCTCCTCAATTTCCGGGTTTTCGAGCGTGCTCCCTGCAGCAACGTCACGGCTTTAAAGGAAGGCTCCCCTGCCTCCCGTGCCTGTGAATGCACACAGCGTCTCCCCGCAGGGATGTAGTCCCAGGGGAGCTGACTAACCCCCAGCCAGAATGGCTCGGATGATGGGGGCAAGCTTCTAGAGGAGAAACAGGAAGTAAAAAATTCACACACAAAAAAAAAGCATTTACAAAGGAAAATGAAGGAAAATGTAAGTGAATCAACAGCACACTACCTTAAAGGAACATATTTAGAAAATAAAAAACAAACCTTTAGTATCACTTTAAGTCTGGAGCCTTTGGCTGTGGCCATTAGGTCTCATCCAGACATTTGCGGAGTATCGCTGCAACAGCAAGATTATAAGCTGTCACTCTTTGCTGACGATATCCTGCTAACACTCACTCATCGCCACATTTCACTACCTTCTCTACATGATACCCTAACATCTTTTAGTTTTTACATATCAAGGTTTAAAATAACTCTGTCCAAAACAGAAGCCCTACCTATAAATATCCCCCCAGAGCAACTCGCCTCCCTTCAACATAATTTTAAATACCACTGGTGTGCTCATACTCTTAAATATCTGGGTATCCACATCACCCCCTTTTACTCTACTCTCTATCAGGCCAATTCCCCTCCGATGTTTACGGAAATTACCCGACTATTCAATCAATGACCATCCTCCCTTTGTCGCTTCTTGGAAGAATTAATGTTCTCAAGATGTCGATACTTCCCAAACGTCTTTACTAATTTGAGACGCTCCCAGTGGCAATTCCAATTTCACATCTAAAGGCTCTCCAACAAAAGTGCCTACGCTTTGTATGGAATAATGACTCCCATCGCATTGTGAGGTTAGTGGTCCTTGCTCTAAGAACTAAGGGGGGTCTGGCTGCTCCAGACATCATTAAATATCATTATGCATTATGCGTCTCTTTTGCGGGTACTGACATCTTGGACATCTAGGAAGGCCCCAAATAGATGGGCCGAAATGTAAATGGGATTGCCTCCCCGGTTAATTCATGCTACATGTTGTGGCCTTCCTCGAGCAAACATATGCCACAATTGAGATCCATATGCCTAGGCCCAATCTTATTCACGTTATCCATAAGAGATGCTCGGAACGGTTTTCCCTTTGCTCCCTCTGTCCTCCTTTTTCCAACGTGCTCTTCAACCCAGATATTCCTGATAGTTAATCCTATGAGTGGATGCTACCTTGGACTCGGGCAGGTGTTTTCCAGCTTCAGCACCTTGTGAATCCAGTGACACGAAAATGTATGTATTTTTCAGATCTCCAAGCGAAACAACAGGTCCCTCAGACACTTTTGTATACCTACTTGCAATTTAAGCACTACTTCTCTATATAATCTCCCTCACTGTCTCTGGAGAAACACGCTACTTTTGAACTCCTTTGTGCTAATGGTCCTTATGAACCTCAACTAATTTTGTCTATATACAAAATTCTACACAACGCTCCCCCTCTAACTGAGTCCACCCACACATATATGAAAAAATGGTCCCATATTTTACAGCAACCTATCTCTTTAGAGGATTGGGGGGAAATATGGGAATCCACATCTAGAACCTCACGTTGTGTTGTGCAGAAAGAAACAGCATTTAAGTTTCTTCTTTTCTCGTAAAGAACTCCTGACATCTTTCACGTTTGAATCCCAGAAGCCTCAAGTCTATGCTGGAGATGCCAAGTGTCCACAGGCACCCATTTTCATATATTCTGGGAATGCACCGTTATTAGTTTGTTTTTGGGGCCAGATTCACCCCCTATACGGCTCAACCCTATACATTACCTGTTGGGTCTTCCTCTGTTTGGTATACCTAAAGCCTCAGGGAGACTTATGTCCTTTATTTTATTGGCTGCAAAGCAGGTCATACCTAGATGCTGGTTGTCCACACCCCCCCCCCACACCTTCCCACAATTTTTAGCTACAGTGACAGATATACGAAGGATGGAACCATCTTATGACGTCCAACCAGAATGAGAGCCGCAACACCTAGCCATCATTTTGAGGATGGGCGGGTGGCAAGTGGTTAAAATCATATTGGTCCCTAAAAAATTATGTATAATATGTTAGGGTAGACTACAAATGCTAAAAGGTATTATGTGTGGAATGAGACATTGATAAAGCAGAAAAGTGCTTTGGGTTTAAAGAGGGTTTAGAGAGAAATGCATCCTGGGACACAAGTGTTTAAGCAATGCATCAAAATAAGAGGTGAGTGCAGGCAGGGACAGGAAGCTCATCCAAGCTCCAAGCTGCAGCAATGTCAAAGAAAAAGTTGCATAAGCCGCACATCATGAAGCAGACCCATGTGCATGACATTAGATGAAGGACAGCCTTAGCCTTTTGTCTATATACAAAATTCTACACAACGCTCCCCCTCTAACTGAGTCCACCCACACATATATGAAAAAATGGTCCCATATTTTACAGCAACCTATCTCTTTAGAGGATTGGGGGGAAATATGGGAATCCACATCTAGAACCTCACGTTGTGTTGTGCAGAAAGAAACAGCATTTAAGTTTCTTCTTTTCTCGTAAAGAACTCCTGACATCTTTCACGTTTGAATCCCAGAAGCCTCAAGTCTATGCTGGAGATGCCAAGTGTCCACAGGCACCCATTTTCATATATTCTGGGAATGCACCGTTATTAGTTTGTTTTTGGGGCCAGATTCACCCCCTATACGGCTCAACCCTATACATTACCTGTTGGGTCTTCCTCTGTTCGGTATACCTAAAGCCTCAGGGAGACTTATGTCCTTTATTTTATTGGCTGCAAAGCAGGTCATACCTAGATGCTGGTTGTCCACACCCCCCCCCCCCCCACACCTTCCCACAATTTTTAGCTACAGTGACAGATATACGAAGGATGGAACCATCTTATGACGTCCAACCAGAATGAGAGCCGCACCACCTAGCCATCATTTTGAGGATGGGCGGGTGGCAAGTGGTTAAAATCATATTGGTCCCTAAAAAATTATGTATAATATGTTAGGGTAGACTACAAATGCTAAAAGGTATTATGTGTGGAATGAGACATTGATAAAGCAGAAAAATGCTTTGGGTTTAAAGAGGGTTTAGAGAGAAATGCATCCTGGGACACAAGTGTTTAAGAAATGCATCAAAATAAGAGGTGAGTGCAGGCAGGGACAGGAAGCTCATCCAAGCTCCAAGCTGCAGCAATGTCAAAGAAAAAGTTGCATAAGCCGCACATCATGAAGCAGACCCATGTGCATGACATTAGATGAAGGACAGCCTTAGCCCGGACTCCAGCCAGGCCACACCCCCAATGTGATTTGCTCTGCCCATTGGAGCTTAATCATTAGACATGTGCACAACAAAAAAATTCGTTTATTTTCGTTTCGTTTTTTTTTCGTTTCCGAAAAAAAAATCTCTTTTCTTCGTTTCGTTTTATTCGTTTCCGTTGATTCGTAACGATTTGCACATTCGTAAGTCGTCGTTGTTCGTATTCGTAACGATCCGTACATTCGTAAGTCGTCGTTGTTCGTATTCGTAACGATTCGTACATTTGTAAGAGTTATTTTTCGTTGATTCGTTTTTTTTTCGTTAGTTTAATTTTCGTTCATTCGTTTATTCGAAATTCGGACGCATTCGTAGTTATTCGTTCATTCGTAACATTCGTAACACTCCAAGACTCGTAATCTGAGCATAATTCATAATTTTATGTAATGTGTATGCTATTATTACATTTTAATAATTTAAGAATCGAAAAAAAAAGTTACGAATCGAAAAAAAAAAGTTACGATTTGAAAAAAAAGTTACGAATGTACGAATTTTTTGCTTCAATCCATTCATTACGAATCGAAAAAAAAAAAGTTACGAATCGAAAAAAAAAAGTTACGAATCGAAAAAAAAGTTACGAATGTACGAATTTTTTGGTTCAATCCATTCATTACGAATCGAAAAAAAAAAAAAAGTTACGAATCGAAAAAAAAAGTTACGAATCGAAAAAAATTTTACGAATGTACGAATTTTTTTGTTCAATCCATTCGAAGCACGTTAAGCAGCACCATTGTAAGGGACACGGAAAATTACCAATTCAACAAAAAAAAGTTACGAATGTTCGAATTTTTTCGTTCATTTTCGTTGTTCCTTTTTTCGTTTTTCGGATTTTCGTTGTTTGGTTTTTCGGATTTTCGTTGCTTTTCGGATTCGTACGATTCGAACGATTCGTTATTCGGATTCATTCGATTCGAACGATTCGTTCATTCGTACGAAAACGAACGAACGAAAAAAAGGAAAAAAAACTAAAAACGAAACGAATTGCACATGTCTATTAATCATGGGTATCCCCATGATTAAGCTTCAAGGGGTGGAGCGAAACACGTTGGGGGACGTGGCCTGGCTGGAGTCTGTGCAAAGGCTGTCCTTCATCTAACTTCATGCACATGGGTCTGCTTCATGATGTGCAGTTTATGCACCTTTTCCTTTGACATTGCTGCAGCTTGGAGCTAGGATGAGCTCCCTGTCCCTGCCTGCACTTAAAGTGGTCTAGTTGGACTTTACCTCTCTACCTGAGTGGCACCTAAATTTTGTCTTTTTGGTTTAAGAAATATGCCCCATGTTTGCTAAGATTCTTGCAATGTTTCACATAGAAGGGATTGTTCTTTCTTAATAAATTATTTTAGCCAGGTTACAGCATCTGGATTGTGTGTCTCTTAGTACTGTCTGCTTCTCTCTCCTAGGGTGCCTCTTTAGAAAACAGGAGGAATCCACTCATGCGTGCTCATACAGCACCAGTAAGCAAATCTCCTGCTCCCTCCTCACAGGGGTTTGACTGACAGAAAAATTAGCCTATGCATATTGTTTGTTTAGTCCTGGTGTATGAGGCTTTGGTATTTAGGTGTGGGTGGATGATACTAGCACACTATTCAGTCCTACTGCTGGCAACCTGCCAAAATCTTCTTACAGATCTGTTCAGTAACACTAATATGAAACATTGCCATTGTCAGGAGCTACCTGTAAATGAGCCCAGACACCACTGCTCTCTCTCCTTCTGCAGGGTAACTGATCTTGTATGCACCCCTCCATAGTTCACTTTATACAGACTGTATTGGGTGGACATGCCTAGTTCCTCACAGAGTGATAACGTCACTGTTAGGTAATTAAAGGTAAAAAAAAAAAACAGTGTAGCGCCAATATAAGAAAACATATAAACTTACTGCGCAATAATAAAAAGCAAAAAGTCCAAAAGTGACAAAAAATAAGTCCCACGGTGTTTATAATTGGTGAAGAATACACTTGTCACAGCAACGCCAATACATATGAAGATACTTCTTTAAGTGCTCAGATGTCCAGCCACCAACATCAAGTGAATTCAAAACTCACCAGAGCAAATGGCTACCATTAGAGCAGCATATACACTTGTGTAAGAATAGAAATCCCTCAGGAGTCAATGCGACAACCCACTTCCAATGACACCTTCTGATCTACTCCAACTAGGATAAACAAAGAATTGTCTTCCCGGACTCATTCATGCTTCTGCTTGTTATTGCTCTTCCCAGGATGAGGATCACACACAGGTGTGTGCTTTGATAGTAGCAGGCATTATTATTGTGACAACATGGTCCCCTACAAAAAACAGTAGACATGTGCACACTGAAATATTTTGTTTCGGAATTTTGTTTTCATATGAAAAATAAATGTATTTAGTTACTCCCAAAATTCGTTTTTATTTATTTTGTTTTGTTAAAAAATGCATTCGTCCGAAAATCCAAAATAATTAAGGTTGAATCTGTCATTGAAGGCTTATGGTGTCTGTCGAATGTTCTAAGAAGAATCGACGGAGCAGCTAAACTGTACGACGCTGCAATCATACATTTCTGGTCGAATGTTCCGCTTAAAAGCTATAGTATAATTCTAATGTTGTATGACACTAGTAATAATTATATTTATTAATTATTATTACTAGTCAACCAACATTAGAATTCTTCTATAGCCTATGGGCGGAGCATTTGACCATAAATGTCCGCTTGCGCCGACTGCTTCGTCAAATATTTCTCTCTATGTCGAATAATCTTGGACTAATAGAATTAGGTTAGGCATTTTCAACCTTTTTTGCTATTGTCTTTATAATGTTGAATCTTTTCTCTCTATGTCGAATCTTTCCTCTCTGTCGAATAATCTTGGACTAATAGAGTTAGGTTAGGCACATTTGACCTTTTTTGCTATTGTCTCTATAATATCGAATCTTTTCTCTCTATAGCAAATCTTTTCTCTCTATGTAGAATAATCTTGAACTAATAGAGCTAAGGTTAGGCACATTCGACCACATGTTCGATGGACACAGATCGTTATTGTCAGCATCATGTCGAATCTCCTATCTATATTGAACTGTTGCAATGAAAACGAAAATAAAGCATTTGTTTATGTCGGATCTTTTGGTTTTTGGATTCTGTGCGTTCGTTATCGTTTGTTAAAGCGATAACGAAAATACCCGAAATTTTGAATACAATGCATTCGGACGAAAACTAATGCACATGTCTAAAAAACAGCACTGTCATGATAAGACACTCTGACAGGCAGCACCATAGTACTAATCTTTGGTAGCACATGGCCAAATGTGTCACTGTGCAGTTATTATATTAGCTGCATTACTAAAAGAGGTGAGAATCTTTAAACTATATATTGTGTGTATATATTACCTTCAGTTATCCAATCGTGTGCAGATTAAAAGCTAAGTTCACCTTTTGTGGCAGAATTTCACTTTTCATAATAAAAAGAAGCATTTTCTATTTTCATTTCTGGCCCAACGTGCTTATCTCTCACTTACCTCATTTTACCAGGCCCAGGTAACACCCGCCAGAGGGAGACACCAGGGGCACATCATTCATCTCTGCACACACTGCCACACTGCACACAAAGTTGTCTGGAACAAATCTGAGCCCTGCAGGTGCGCCTATGACTGCCGGCTGCTCAGTGTCCTATTAACCCCCACACACAGCACACAAAGCCTCTCTGGGTCACAATGCCTCAGACGAGCAGCGCTGCAGACACCACCCGCCCTATCTCTCCTGACCAACTAAAGCGATCACAGGACTGACCAGCAGCAGCCAATTGGAAGAGATTAGGAAAGATATCCACTGCCCAGCAGTATCTCAGAGAGGGACGAGGTGGGCGATGTGTATGACAGCTCTACTATCCCAGCAGCAGCTCCTTCTAAAGCACAGACTGCACACCTTCTGTAAGCTGTAGCTGCTCAATACATGGAAAATGTCTCGATACATCGCTACATCAACGACATTTTCCTAGTTTGGAATGGCGGTACGGAATTATTACCAAAATTTCTTGAGGAACTCAACACAAATACCTTCAATTTATCTTTCACCATGAACTGGAACGAGAACAATATTACGTTCCTTGATATAACCATGAATAAAGATTCATAGGGCAGACTCACCCCAGGACTTTTTAGAAAACCTTCCGCTGGTAATTCCATACTTCACACCAGTAGTTTTCTTCCCACGTCTTTAATCCACTCCATACACACTCCATACATACATACTCCATCCACAGCCAATACCTGTGCATCAGACATAACTGTACTGATTATTTAACCTTTAAGAAGGAAGCAGATTCTCTCAGAACATGCCTACTGGCATGGGGCTATTCACATAAATGCCTCAAAAAGGCATACAAAAGGGTCCGTATTAGAACCCGCACTGATGTTGTTTACAATCCATCTACCAAAAAAACCCAACCCCACCCAATCTCAATAATCACCACCTTCTCCAACCAACATCATGCCATAAAACAAACAATTAAAAAATATTGGCATATGCTTACCATGGACCCTCAAATTGGCCCTTTTGTATCTGCCGCCCCGTCTTAACATTCAGGAGAGCACGATCTTTACGTGACCGCCTTGTATGCAGTGAATACAAAGGGGGTAACAAAACTGACCCATGTAAAAACAAGGGTAACTTTACCTGCGGGGGTTGTAATTATTGTAGATACCTAAATACCAACCGTAACATTATACTGCCCAATGGCGACAGATTTATACCTAAACACTATGCCAACTGTTCAACCTGTGGGGTAGAGTATTTACTGACCTGTGAATGTAACAGCTTCTATATAGGTAGAACCATTCAAGTGTTATGGCGGAGGGCATATAAACACATTCTGTCAATAAAGACTCGCAACCCAAATCTACCCCTGGGTAGACACGTTACAAATGTACACAAAGGAATATGTCCTAAATTTTCTTTTCTTATTCTTGATCGGGTCCATCAAGGTATCCGAGGAGGAGATTCCAACAAATTATTGCTCCAACTAGAACAAAAATTGATTTTTAGATTAAACACCACCAGGCCTTAACGGGACCATATCTTTCAAGCCATTCTTGGAGGGTTTTGTATCAGGGGGGGCAGAATGGGAGCCCCATGACTAGAAATCCATTTTCCCCTTGATATTACCACCATTATCATCACTAATTGTACTATGATCTTTTACATTTCACAATAATCTTTTATTTCTTTTGATACCAGCTTCATGTATATAGCTCTTTGTTTATTTATGTTTATTTATGTGTGTGTCCATTATTAGACATTTGTGCCTTTCTCTCCCAATATGCAGGTTCCTTGCTCCTTGTCCCCAAACTGTTCATCAATGGCCTGCCAGGGCAACGATCTGTCCGATCTCCTCTCTCCTCCCCCTGCCTGGTTGTCGCTGAGGCTCTCCCACTCAGCGCACGTAGGGGCGCGATGCTCTACACAGCGCCAGCGGCCTTCCTTTGTGTGGGGAGGCTGGGACATCCAATCCCTGTCACCTCCTCATTCAGTGTGCGCTGCGAGCCGACGACACGGGTGCGGGTCCCCACCCACCGCCGGCGCTGACGTCACAACGCCGGGTGGTCACACCCGGAAGTGACCTCCTCACATGAAGGCCGGCCGCGAGGGTTCCCTCGCGGCGCTCATCAGTGAGGCACAGTGCTCGGCAATCCCATGGCTGGGCCAGCATGTCTCCACGCGCCTACCCGAGCATGGGACACCCTCCATCCACTGTGCTCAGTAGGGGGCGAGCTCCCGTGCCATCGACTCAGGGGGGCGTCACCATCCCTCCTCCTGATCCCTGGCCACCCCCATTGCTGCATCCTTTTAAAGACCGCTCACACAGACGCCAGCCCCACTGCACTCTACTCTGCATTACGGCTGCACCATTCCCAGTACTCGGTAAGTCTGACTGCACACTTTTTACCATCATACCTCCACCTGCTGCACCGACCGCATTATCTATATGCATGCCGCTAGCAGCAAGAAGCCACAAAAAACACCCCCCTTTTTGGGACTTGTACTCACTCCATCATATACTCCTTTGCATTCCAGGTGTACTGCCCCCCTTTTTTGCATACCTGTGAGACTGTTTGTTCCCAACACCTCTCTTTGGCTTCATACTCAGCAGTGGTGGTCACTAGGTAACCTTTTCAGTACTTTTAGTAATGAACTCTGTATGTTACATTAGCTGCACAAATAATGACATTAACTCAAGCCTACCCCCTTTACTGCATACTCTCATTAACCCTGCAGGTTACCACCCTTTCTGGGATAATTGGAGGGACCATTTAGACGCCCTTTGTTGGGATCTACCTGCTGCGACTTCTATGCGTTTTTGTGGGGGGGGATCTTGGATGATAGGGCTTGGCCCCCAGGTCCTCTGAGCCTTTTGGAAGCACGGAGCAAAGTAACATCTTTCCCTTATGGCTGTTTGTGTTTTTATACCTGTACATATATAAATAGCAACCTTTGGATGCATGCATGATCAACTGAGCATTAAACACAGGATTTAAAATGTACTTTTGCTGATCTAATTCCCTGAAGAAGAGTTGAATACACTTGAAACGCTTTAGAATACATTCCCTGTAGTTGCTCTTTATGCTCTCTGTTTGTGCATCCTTTTCTTTTAGTTTGATATTTGTATTTTGACACTTTATTTACGTGGGCCGTTTTCGCTCACTTATGTCAATTATTGCTGTTAATAAAACTCCTTTCTACTTACCTTACTACTAAGCATTTGTCCTTGCCCTTTAAAGTCCCCTTGAGGTAACCCTTCCTGTATATACATTATTGGGATGTAGGTCAGGACAAACTCAAACCAACTGCAGCACTTCCACCCATATCAAAATCCTTACCAGACCTGAAGGGATTGGATTTTAAGGGGAACCCCACGCCAAAATGTAAAATAAAAAATGGTGTGGGGTCCCCCCAAAAATCCATACCAGACCTTTATCCGAGCACACAACCTGTCAGGCCTCAGGAAAATAGGAGAGATTAGAGAGCGCCCCCCTCCTGAACCGTACCAGGCCACATGCCCTCAACATGGAGAGGGCGCTTGCACGGTGGTTGTGGGGCCACCCGTTTACATAAACGGGGGGCCCGCCCCCTCTGACACCCAGGGAAAGCCATGGGAAAGTCCACCGTGTGTCAGAGGGGGGTTGGGTCACCCGGGAACATCACCGTGTGGTCCCACCCTCAATTATAAAAGAACTGTCACCTGCAAGGATGTGTCATATGGCGGGTGCCTCCCATGGAGGTGGGTCGGTCACAAGTTTTTCCTTTCTTTTTCCGTCCGTCGGCGGAGTGAGAGAAGAAGATGAATGGACTTTGTGGGACATTTTTATTTTTAAAATGTTTTAATAAAGGACTTGTCCCAAGTTGTATCTTATCTTTTGTACCATTTTGACTAGGGATGAGCTGAACACCCCCCTGTTCAGTTCGCACCAGAACCTGCGAACGGACCGAAAATTTAGACGAACTTTAGAACCCCATTAAAGTCTATGGGACTCGAACGTTTCGAAATAAAAAGTGCTAATTTTAAAGGCTAATATGCAAGTTATTGTCCTAAAAGGGGGTTGGGGACCCGGGTCCTGCCCCAGGGAACATGTATCAATGCAAAAAAAAGTGTAATATTCCTTTAAAATTCATATCTATGGGGTGTGTATAGTATGCCTGTAAAGGGGCGCATGTTTCCCGTGCTTAGAACTGTCCCTGCACAAAGTGTCATTTCTGCAGGAAAAAAAGTCATTTAAAAGCACTTGTGGCTATAATGAATTGTCGGCTCCCCTTAATACAGAGAACAGTCATTGAAAGTCAGGTCTGGTATGGATAGTTAAGGTGAACAGCCCAGGGTCACGTCATATTGGTCCTGGTAGTTACGGCCAGGAAAGAAAAGTAAAATGACCCTAATGGGGTTCATCCCCTGGAGCCCCTCACCCCTGGTCTAGTCAATGGACGTGGTCAAACAGTTTCTGATCGTTGTCTTCTCCAGAGGATAAAGCGTTATGGATATAACAGGCCAGGGAGTTCTGGAGAAGGCAGAGGTCTAGGCAGAAGCTTGGTCAAATAACAGGCCAGGGTCGGTTACGGAGAAGGCAGAGGTATGTACAGTTCAGTGCAGTGGCATAAGGGGTGTGGAGGAAAATGATAGGAAATGAGAACTACGTTTACCATACTTCCCTAATAATGTAGAGAAGTATGGTAACGGCGGAAACATTGACCTATACAGAGGCCTGGTTGGGAAGGACAATCGGGACAATAAATAGATGTGTCTCTTCTAATTCCTTCTCTGGAGCACACCCGGCATTTCTTCTGACGTCTTTGGCCTGTTACTCCGAGGGGGATTTTCTCAGGAAAGTGGCGCTCGTGGAGTCTGCTCACGGAATCAGAGCGAATAGGTGCTGGTGGGGTGCTTTCAGGGTACAAAAGGGCAGAAATAACTTCTTCATGGTAGTTCAGATAGGGTAAGGGGTTCTCTGTCGATTTTTCGTAAATAATACAAGTATTATACATGGCCAAACTGAACAATAAATGGACACTTTTTATACCAGTGGCGGGATTTTCTTGTGGGAAGGTAGGGTTCAATCATTTGATCATTTAAGTCCACTCCCCCCATAAACAAGTTGTAATCGTATATGCACGCTGGTTTCTGGGTTGGGCCGCTTCTTCTGGAGACTTCCACGTAGGTGTCATTATGAATTGTTGTCCCCTATCCCTTTGGGGCTGAGATGACACCCTACTGGTGACTGACCTTTGTTGTCGTGGCTGTGCTCTCGAGGTGGACGGCTGTGCTCTCGAGGTGGACGGCTGTGCTCTCGAGGTGGACGGCTGTGCTCTCGAGGTGGACGGCTGTGCTCTCGAGGTGGACGGCTCTGGTCTCGAGGTGGACGGCTCTGGTCTTGAGGTGGACGGCTCTGCTCTCGAGGTGGACGGCTCTGCTCTCGAGGTAGTAGGCTGCTGCTCCACTCCACAACGCCTTTTCACGGGCACACATTCCTCTTCTGATTCGGTATCAGACCCGCTACTTGTAACGGGTTCATAGGCTGAATCCGTATCGGACTGAGACTCAGAGAGCTCCCCGCTGCTCTCATCGGTCATACATAGAAGCTGGTAGGCCTCCTCACTGGTAAATATTTTTTTTGCCATACTGGTGGCTGGTGAGGCTGCACTGGTGGGCACTGGCGGCACTGGTGTGGCACTGCAGTAGCGCAGGTGGCACTGATGGGCACAGGTGGCACTGGTGTGCACTGTAGTGGCTCTGGTGGCACTGGTGTGGCTCTGGTGGCACTGATTAGCACAGACAGACGGACTGGTGGGCACAGGCGGCACTGGCGGCACAGGTGGGCACAGGCGGCACTGGTCTGGCACTGCAGTGGTGCAGATGAGCACTGATGGGCACAGGTGGCACTGATGGGCACAGGTGGCACTGATGTGGCACTGGTGGCACTGATTAGCACAGACTGACAGGACTGGTGGGCACAGGCGGCACTGGTGGGCACAGGCGGCACTGGTGGGCACAGGCGGCACTGGTGGGCACCGGCGGCACTGGTGGGCACAGGCGGCACTGGTGGGCACAGGTGGTACTGGTCTGGCACTGCAGTGGCGCAGATGAGCACTGATGGGCACAGGTGGCACTGATGGGAACTGGTGGCACTGGTGTGGCACTGGTGTGGCACTGGTGGGCACTGGTGGGCACTGGTGGCACTGGTGTGGCTCTGGTGGCACTGGTGTGGCTCTGGTGGCACTGGTGTGGCACTGGTGTGGCACAGGTGGCACTGGTGTGGCACTGGTGTGGCACAGAGGTGGCACAGAGGTGGCACAGAGGTGGCACAGAGGTGGCACAGAGATGGCACTGGTGACACAGGTGGCACAGGTGACAGATGGCACTGTTGTGGCACTGTTGTGGCACTGTGGGGGCACTGCTGGGCACTGCTGGCACTGCTATAGCTATATATAGCTTACTGCTAATGCTGCTAATGACACGATCGCTCTCCTCTCCTCTCACGCTGCATCGGTGTGAGGAGAGGAGAGCAGATGAACTTCCCCTGACCTTTGTTGTTGACAGTTGTGATCGCTCCGTCATCCCGTGGACCCGGCGAGCACGGATGTTCCCGCGTGCGCGCCCCAGGGGGCGCGCAGGAACGATTCTCTGGGAGGACGTCATATGACGCCCTCCCAGAGTTAAGAAACCGCCCGTAGCCGTCATTCGGCTATGGGCCGGTTATGAAGTGGTTAAAAGCACTCATGGCTATAATGAATTGTCGGCTCCCCGTAATGCAGAGAACAGTCATTGAAAGTCATTGATAAAAAAAAAAAATGCGTGGGGGTCCCTCCAAATTCAATTACCAGGCCCTTCATGTATGGATATTAAGGTGAACCCCACGTCATATTTAAAAGAAAAATGATGTGGGATTCCCCCTTCAGGTCTAGTATGGATTTTCTGATCTCTTCTCCAGGATAAAGCGATGGATGATCTCTCCTCTCCAGGTCCAGGGTCCAACGATGATGTCCAGCGCAGCGCATCCTGTCTCCACCGGAGACACATCGGGAATCCCAGCAGCCTGACAGGTCTCTTAGCTGAGGAGGGCGGGGCCACCTGTCACGTGACCCCGCCCCCCTCTGACGCAAGGGGAAACCCGGGCTTCCCCAGTGAAGCGTGGGTGACCCTGCCCCCCTCTGATGTACTGCAGGTTTCTGTTACATCAGAGGGTGGCAGGGTGGCCCCGTCCTCCTCAGCTAAGAGACCTGTCAGGCTGCTGGGATCGCTGATCGCCGCCATTACTAGTAAAAAAAAAAATATTAATAAAATGCCATAAAACTATCCCCTATTTTGTAAACGCTATAACTTTTGCGCAAACCAATCAATAAACGTTTATTGCGATTTTTTTTTTTACCAAAAATATGTAGAAGAATGCGTATCGGCCTAAACTGAGGAAAAAAAAGTTTTTTTATACATTTTTGGGGATATTTATTATAGAAAAATTGACGCTTTTTTTTGTTTATAGCGCAAAGAATAAAAACCGCAGGGGTGATCAAATACCACCAAAAGAAAGCTCTATTTGTGGGGAAAAAAAGGACGTCAATTTTGTTTGGGAGCCATGTCACACGACCGCGCAATTGTCAGTTAAAACGATGCAGTGACAAATCACAAAAAGTGCTCTGGTCTTTGGCCAGCAAAATGGTCCAGGGCTTAAGTGGTTAAAGAACACGACATACAGGGATATGAGAAATGATTATAGACACTGACACACGTACACTCACAGGTTGGACTATTGTCTTTATTCAGCCTTACCTACTATGTAACTATGTAACTATGTAAATCAGAAAGTTCATGAGAGGAGCAAAGTTTTTAACCACTTCAATACCTGGCACATAGACACCTTCCTGCCCAAGCTAATTTTCAGCTTTCAGTGCTGTAGCAATTTGAATGACAATTGCGCGGTCATGCTACACTGCACCCAAACTATTATATTATTAATAATATATATATATATATAAATAATATATTATTTGATGACCTCTGCGATTTTTATTTTTTGTGCAACAAATAAAAAAAGACAGAAAATTTAGAAAAAAAAAAGTTTTTCTTTGTTTCTGTTATTTTTTTTGTAAATAAGTATGTTTTCTTCTTCAATGATGGGCACTAATATGGCTGCACTGACGAGCACTGATAAGGTGGCACTGATGGGCACTGAGGTGGCACCAATGAGGTGGTACTGATGAGGTGGCACTGACGGGCACTGATGATGGGCACTGATAGGCGGCACTGATGGGCACTGATAGGCGGCACTGATGGGCACTGATAGGTGGCACTTTGCAATGCGGCACTGATGGGCACTCATAGGTGGCACTGATGGGCACTCATAGGCGGCACTGTTGGGCACTCATAGGCGGCACTGATGGGTACTTATGGGTGGCACTGATGAGTACTTATGGGTGGCACTGATAGTCGGCACAGATGGGCACAGATAGGTGGGCAATGATGGGAACTGATGGGCACTGATAGGTGGCACTGATGGACACTGATGGGTGGCACTGATGACACTTATAGGTGGCATTGCTGGGCATCCCTGTTTTGTAAATTGCTACAGAGGTGCCAGTCAGTGCCCATTTGTGGGCACTGATTGGCATATTTTGGGCATATTTTTTACATGCGGATGGCCATGGGGGATGTACCTGGCCATCCACATGCTGGGGCTTCCCTGGTGGTTTAGTGCGGGAATCTGAGGGGAGGCTGCTGCCACAAAATCAGGTGTGCACTGCGCAACGCCATTTGTGGCAAGGTCCACCTAACTACGTATGCGTGGACCAGTAAGCACGATCAGGGACGTTATATCTCCCTAACAGCACACTGGGTAACTGCAGTGGCGGCTGGGCCTAAGGGGGATAGCAGTTTGACGCATGTCCTTCTACCACTGAGGATTGCCGGGCACGTCAGTTTGCCTCCTGTTGCTATCTCCTCCTACTCCGCCTCCTCATCCGGTCAGCGTAACACCTTCACCACCAACTTCAGCACAGCCAGGGGTAAACGACAGCAGGCAGTTTTAAAACGTTCCTGTTTGGGGGAAAAAACCCACACCGCGCAGGAGTTGTGGAGGGACATGGAACAACAGACCAATGAGTGGTTGGTGGCAGTGAGCCTCAAGCCCGGCCTGGTGGTGTGCGATAATGGGCAAAATCTCGTAGCAGCTCTGGGCCTAGACGGTTTGACGCACATCCCTTGCATGGCGCATGTGCTGAACTTGGTGGTCCAGAGGTTCCTTAAAAAGTACTCACCCTGCTGCTGCTCGCCTGTCAGCGCTGCAGCATAACTTTGACCTTCCCGCTCACCGCCTCATATGTGACGTGCCCACAATGTGGAACTCCACCTTGCACATGCTGGCCAGACTGTGCGAGCAGCAGCAGGCGATAGTGGAGTTTCAGCTGCCGCACGCACGCGTGAGTCGCTCTGCGGAACAGTACCACTTCACCACCAATAACTGGGCCTCCATGCGAGACCTGTGTGCCTTGTTGCGCTGTTTCGAGTACTCCACCAACATGGCCAGTTCTATGCCTCCTTGAAAAAATGCTTCAGGCGATGATGGAAGAGGATGTGGCACTGGAGGAGGAGGAGGAAGAGGAGGAAGAGGGATAATTTCCAAGGCTTTAACGGCAGTCATTCACAAGTGGCTACGAGGGTGGGTTCCTGCACCAACAAACGCCAGGTACACAATTGTCCAGCAAGGGCACAGTTCTGGAGGATGACGAGGTGGAGGATGAGAAGGAGGAGATGGAGGAGGAGGAACCATGTTCACAGCAGGGTGGCACCCAGACCAGATCATGGCCATCACTGGTCCGTGGCTGGGGGGATACAGAAGACACAGACGATATACCTCCCACAGAGGACAGATTTTCGTTGCCTCTGGGCAACCTGGCACACATTCTAACTTGTGCTAATTACTGGGTGGCCACGCTGCTGGATCCCCGTTACAAGGACATTGTACCATCCTCAATTCCCTCACTGAAGCGTGATCGTAAGATGCGCAAGTACAAGCCCACGCTGGTAGACGCACTGCTGGTGGCATTCCTACCTGACAGCGGGGGCACGGTGGAAGCACAAGGCAGAGGAGGAGGAAGAGGTCGCCAATGCAGCCGGGGCACCGCCAGCACCTTGGAAGGCAGGGTTAGCATGGCCGAAATGTGGAAAAGCTTTGTCAGCACGCCACAGCAACCAGCACCACCAGCTGAGATGGAACGTCTTAGCAGGAGGCAGCATTTCACCAACATGGTGGAGCAGTATGTGTGCACACGCCTACGCGTACTGAATGACAGGTCTGCCCCCTTCAACTTCTGGGTCTCCAAATTGGGCACATGGTCTGAGCTTGCCCTTTACGCCTTGGAGGTGCTGGCCTTCTCTGCACCCAGTGTATTATCTGAACGTGTATTTATCACAGACAAGCGCAGCCGCCTGTCCAGAGCCAATGTGGACAAGCTCACGTTCATTAAAATGAACCAGGCATGGATCCCACAGGACTTGTCCATACCTTGTGCAGAATAGACATGTATACCGATGTTCTGACCAAAACTGTCTGGCCATCGGATAGTGTCCGCCCCGTACTGAGCAGGCGCAGCGCTTGTGCAGTACAGAGGACAAGGAGATTCCAAAAATCTCAGAAGATGAACGGCGCCTGCGGCGTGAGTGCAGGTTCAAGCCCCACCATCCAAGTGGACATACGGTAGCACATAGTAACAGGGCCCCTCGCAGGCTTGCTTCTCTCACCACGCTTCGAGCACTGCCTCGCTTTGCTCGGCTATTTTTTATTCTAACTCTATGTCCACTTGGATGATGGGGCTTGAACCTGGACTCACAGCGCAGGCGCTGTTCGTCTTCGGAGATTTTCGGAAGCGCAAGCGCAGTACAGGGCGGGCACTATCCGACGGGGGACAGAATTCGACACATCACTGGCCTTACCCAGCCATTGTTGTATTTTTGATCTTTCTCACTCTTTTGGGGTGTACCCTAATTTAAAAAAAAAAGATTAAAAACAAAAACCAGTGTTGGCTACCTCGTCCTGCTGCACCGCCGCTTCCACCTACACCGCCACATCCACCGCCACCTCAACCTCCTACTCCATATGGACCTTGTCCTCCTAGGTCAAGATTATTATTTTATTTTTTTTATTTCAAAGTATTTTATTTTGTATCACAAGAATAA
The DNA here is from genome assembly GCA_028564925.1 of Lithobates sylvaticus. Taxonomy (NCBI): domain Eukaryota; kingdom Metazoa; phylum Chordata; class Amphibia; order Anura; family Ranidae; genus Lithobates; species Lithobates sylvaticus. The sequence goes on from CM053027.1 coordinate 364,294,524, forward strand.
GAATTTTTTCTTCTGTTTTTGCTGTGAGGTTGATTCCTAGGTATTTAATGGAAGAGGTTCTTTTGTAAGATGTTTACAGTGTCTGGTGGAAGGGAAATGTTGAGGGCTTGTGACTTTGAATAATTTACTCGTAGGCCTGAGATCTTGGAAAATTCATCTAAGGAGTGGCAAAGATTGGGGAGAGAGGTTATAGGGGAGGTAAGGAATAGAAGCATGTCGTCTGCAAACAGGCCACATTTGTGAACCTGGGAGCCACATTGAACTCCTTGTATGTTGGGGTCCCGGCGAATGGAGATGGCGAGTGTCTCAATTGCTATTGCAAAGATTAGCGGAGATAAAGGACAGGCTTGTCTGGTGCCTTTGGCTATATATATTGGTTTGGAGTAGTGGCCTTGAAGCCTAATATAGGCTTTCGGATTTGAATAAAGACCTCGGATCAGGCCCATAAACTTGTCGCCAAAGCCCCAACGTACAAGGATTGTAAAGCTGTATGGCCAGGAGACCGAATCGAAGGCCTTTTGAAGGTCCAGTGATAAAAGCATGCCTGATTGTTTTGGACCTCCTGGCCAGTTTGTCTGGAGGATGGAGACTATGTCTGTGGCTCTTCTGATCTGATCAGGGCCCTGTCTGCCTGGGATGAACCCCACTTGATCCTTATGAACATATCGGTTAATGAAGGAAGCTAGGCGATTTGCAAGGAGTTTGGTAAGGATTTTTAAGTCGCTATTGATGAGGGAGATGGGTCTATAATTACTGACTTCTTCCGGGTTTTTATCCGGTTTCGGTATTACTGCAATGTAGGCTGTGTTTAGGTGAGGATCAAGTGGGGTTCCCTGTGTCTTTGCGTTAAATTTTTTTGTCAAATGTGGAGTCAGGGTGGTGGTAAATGTCTTGTAATAGGGGTTAGGGAGACCATCGGGGCCTGGAGCAGAACCTGATTTTAGGTTCTTAATGACTTCCTGTACCTCTTCTTCTGAGAAGGGGGCCTCCAGCATATTATTTTTTATTTTTATGTATTTTATGTTATTTTAAGTTATTTCCCTATCACTTGTCATGCTATTAACAACATTTTGCTGCCATTTGCAGCCCTCTAGCCCTTTCCATTACTTTTTTAGAGACATTTTAGTCCTCAAAAGTGCAGGTCCCCATTGACTTCAAGGGGATTCGGGTTCGGGGTCAAGTTCGGGTCAAGTTCGGTCCCAAACTCGAACTTTTTTGCGAAGTTCGGCTGAACCCGTCGAACCCGAACATCTAGGTGTCCACTCAACTCTAATTAAGATCTATATATACAGTATATCTATGTACTCACTCCTAGGATTAGAATTTGCATGGGATTATAAGTAATTGTTCAGCAGACCAATATTAAAACACATTGGATTACAATTTACTGTTAACAATTAAAGGAGTTTTGTGCTGACCTAATTTAAAATAAAATAACATCTTGGCTAAAAGTCTGGTTGTTACATTCTTTACATTTGGCAGCGGAGGTAGCCTTTTTTTTCAGAAGACCTTGTTAAGGCATTATAGTAAAGCTTTACAGTAGTCCAGATGATGATACAAAGACATTCATTCCTTTTAGTCTGTTTGGAGTCAGATGTTTGCTTCTTTAAAGTTTCTGAAAGTAAAAATAAGAGAATAAAAGTAAAGAAGTTAAAGATTTTTGGCAAAGAGTGCATGGAGCTTAGAAAAATAAATAAACACATGATGGGTAAATAGTGACAGGGAGAATTAATCAGAAAAACTGACATTATTTAATTTTAGAAAAAGAGAATTACAAGGCAGCATGTACTGTACTTGCCGAGTATGATCAATGTAGCAATCTGTTTTCTCTGTCCTAGATTCTAAATTCAGTGCTACATTTAAGAGATGTGCAACACTATAGGCAATAGGAAATGAGTGGGTTAATCACACTATCCAAAATCTGATTATATAGTTAGAAAATCCCCCTGTTGAGGGGAAGCAATAACCAACTTGGTGGATTTTACGTTTCAAACATTTTTATTATGTTTTCATAAGTTTTAAACAACAGATGTAAAATAATATCATATGTGGTTATACAATACTTGAAGGAACATGAAATAATAATAATGAAGTTTCATTAGCAATAAACATTAAAATAAGATATAAGGTAAAAAAAAAAAAATATAATAATTATTAAATGATACAAAGTTACTTGTGACATATATATGACTGAAATTAAGATACACTTATTTTAGTAATAAATATGGAGAGTAGAAATAATTAAGTAGAATATTGTATCTGTGGTTTTGCGGAAAGAGCAAGATAGTCAAATTATTTATGGGATTGAGTTTTAGGAATGTTACAAAGCAATCAGGAGTGATAGGTACGTTTTTCCAGGGCCAAGTTCCTACAGATTGGCTTGGCATAATCTAGAAATTGAAATAATATTTCTGATTATCCCGTAACACCACTATTATAGTAAAATAACTATTATTAAAAGAAGGAGAAGCTTAGTTAGTGATATGATAGAGGGACATTGGGATGAGAAATGGGGTATGTCTCCAGAGGGGGACAGTAGTTTTGGGAGGTAAAAATGAATGAATTTAATCATTAGACATGTGCATTCATTTTCGTCCGAATGCATTTTCGTCCGAATTTCAGGTATTTTCGTTATCGTTTTTAACAAACGATAACGAAAGTGCAGAGTCCGAAAAACGAAAGATCCGACATAAACAAATGCTTTATTTTCATTGTGACAGCAGTTCGATATAGATAGGAGATTCGAATGCAAATTTTTAACGAAAAAAAAACGAAATAAATAAAAACGAATTTCGGGAGTAACTAAATAAATGTATTTTTTCGGTATTCTTAATGATAATATGTATAACTTTAGACAATTATTTATTTAAGGTGAATCTCGGCCGAAAACGAAATTCCAAACGAAATATTTCAGTGTGCACATGTACAGTGCAAACAACATAACATAAGAAGAGTATTTTATAGAAAAAACGGGCAAAGTTAATTATCCCCCGCAAGCCCATTTGTCTGTACAAATTGGATTAAAACAAATTATTATGAATTACCTCGCTAGACAAATGTTTTTCATTGATTTAAACCCAAAAATACTGCAATTTGGCCACTGGACCTATAAAACTTAACACAATCTAGTGACCTATTTAAAATCAATAAATGAATGTACATACACTTTCACCTGGAAAAATGTATATGCCGTCTAGGGATGAGTCCCGATATAGATAGGAGATTCGACGCTGACAATAACAATCTGTGTCCATTGAACCTGTGGTCGAATGTGCCTAACCTTGACTCTATTAGTCCAAGATTATTCTACATAGAGAGAAAAGATTCGACGTAGAAAGGAAAGATTCGACGTAGAAAGCAAAGATTCAACGTAGAGAGGAAAGATTCGACGTAGAGAGGAAAGATTTGACGCAGAGAGGCAAGATTTCTGCTGGAATTGGGTGGACTTGCAGTTAACTATACAGAGTCATACAGTTTAGCTGCTCCGTCGAATCTTCTTTTAACTTTCGACAGACACCATAAACCTTTAATGACAGATTCGACCTTAATTCATTTGGATTTTCAGACGAATGCAAATTTTTAACGAAAAACGAAATAAATAAAAACGAATTCGGGAGTAACTAAATAAATGTATTTTTCGGACGAAAACGAAATTCCAAAACGAAATATTTCAGTGTGCACATGTCTATTAATCATGTGATAGATTATAGCGAAAGCTTTGAAAACAGATTCACTTAATATATCATCAGTCAAACAAAGAGTTACCCAATCCTTAATTCATGCAAAAAAAGAAGATATCTGTATCGATAATATATCTAAATTTGAAGCCCTATAGAAACCATGGATTGAACATTTCCTACCACCGGGCTTTGACACCTCTTTATTACTCCCTTAAGGGCTTAAGACCTATAATCTATCACATGATTAAATTCATTCATTTTTACCTCCCGAAACTACTGTCCCCCTCTGGAGACATACCTCATTTCTCATCCCAATGTCCCTCTATCATATCACTAACTAAGCTTCTCCTTCTTTTAATAATAGTTATTTTACTATAATAGTGGTGTTACGGGATAATCAGAAATATTATTTCAATTTCTAGATTATGCCAAGCCAATCTGTAGGAACTTGGCCCTGGAAAAACGTACCTATCACTCCTGATTGCTTTGTAACATTACTAAAACTCAATCCCATAAATACTTTGACTATCTCTCTCTTTCCGCAAAACCACAGATACAATATTCTACTTAATTATTTCTACTCTCCATATTTATTACTAAAATAAGTGTATCTTAATTTCAGTCATATATATGTCACAAGTAACTTTGTATCATTTAATAATTATTATATATTTTTTTTGTTTACCTTATATCTTATTTTAATGTTTATTGCTAATGAAACTTCATTATTATTATTTCATGTTCCTTCAAGTATTGTATAACCACATATGATATTATTTTACATCTGTTGTTTAAAACTTATGAAAACATAATAAAAATGTTTGAAACGTAAAATCCACCAAGTTGGTTATTGCTTCCCCTCAACAGGGGGATTTTCTAACTATATAATCAGATTTTGGATAGTGTGATTAACTCACTCGTTTACTATTGCCTATAGTGTTGCACATCTCTTAAATGTAGCACTGAATTTAGAATCTAGGACAGAGAAAACAGATTGCTACATTGATCATACTCGGCAAGTACAGTACATGCTGCCTTGTAATTCTCTTTTTCTAAAATTAAATAATGTCAGTTTTTCTGATTAATTCTCCCTGTCACTATTTACCCATCACGTGTTTATTTATTTTTCTAAGCTCCATGCACTCTTTGCCAAAAATCTTTAACTTCTTTACTTTTATTCTCTTATTTTTACTTTCAGAAACTTTAAAGAAGCAAACATCTGACTCCAAACAGAATAAAAGGAATGAATGTCTTTGTATCATCATCTGGACTACTGTAAAGCTTTACTATAATGCCTTAACAAGGTCTTCTGAAAAAAAAGGCTACCTCCGCTGCCAAATGTAAAGAATGTAACAACCAGACTTTTAGCCAAGATGTTGTTTTATTTTAAATTAGGTCAGCACAAAACCCCTTTAATTGTTAACAGTAAATTGTAATCCAATGTGTTTTAATATTGGTCTGCTGAACAATTACTTATAATCCCATGCAAATTCTAATCCTAAGAGTGAGTACATAGATATACTGTATATATAGATCTTAATTAGATTTGAGTGGACACCTAGATGTTCGGGTTCGACGGGTTCAGCCGAACTTCGCAAAAAAGTTCGAGTTTCGGGACCGAACTTGACCTGAACTGGACCCTGAACCCGAATCCCCTTGAAGTCAATGGGGACCTGCACTTTTGAGTACTAAAATGTCTCTAAAAAAGTAATGGAAAGGGGCTAGAGGGCTGCAAATGGCAGCAAAATGTTGTTAATAGCATGACAAGTGATAAGGAAATAACTTAAAATAACATAAAATACATAAAAATAAAAAATAATATGCTGGAGGCCCCCTTCTCAGAAGAAGAGGTACAGGAAGTCATTAAGAACCTCAAATCAGGTTCTGCTCCAGGCCCCGATGGTCTCCCTAACCCCTATTACAAGACATTTACCACCACCCTGACTCCACATTTGACCAAAAATTTTAATGCAAAGACACAGGGAACCCCACTTGATCCTCACCTAAACACAGCCTACATTGCAGTAATACCGAAACCGGATAAAAACCCGGAAGAAGTCAGTAATTATAGACCCATCTCCCTCATCAATAGCGACTTAAAAATCCTTACCAAACTCCTTGCAAATCGCCTAGCTTCCTTCATTAACCGATATGTTCATAAGGATCAAGTGGGGTTCATCCCAGGCAGACAGGGCCCTGATCAGATCAGAAGAGCCACAGACATAGTCTCCATCCTCCAGACAAACTGGCCAGGAGGTCCAAAACATTCAGGCATGCTTTTATCACTTGACCTTCAAAAGGCCTTCGATTCGGTCTCTTGGCCATACAGCTTTACAATCCTTGAACGTTGGGGCTTTGGCGACAAGTTTATGGGCCTGATCCGAGGTCTTTATTCAAATCCTAAAGCCTATATTAGGCTTCAAGGCCACTACTCCAAACCAATATATATAGCCAAAGGCACCAGACAAATTCTTATTCTTGTGATACAAAATAAAATACTTTGAAATAAAAAAATAAAAAAATAATAATCTTGACCTAGGAGGACAAGGTCCATATGGAGTAGGAGGTTGAGGTGGCGGTGGATGTGGCGGTGTAGGTGGAAGCGGCGGTGCAGGAGGACGAGGTAGCCAACACTGGTTTTTGTTTTTAATCTTTTTTTTTTTAAATTAGGGTACACCCCAAAAGAGTTAGAAAGATCAAAAATACAACAATGGCTGGGTAAGGCCGGTGATGTGTCGAATTCTGTCCCCCGTCGGATAGTGTCCGCCCTGTACTGCGCTTGCGATTCCGAAAATCACCAAAGACGAACAGCGCCTGCGCTGTGAGTCCAGGTTCAAGCCCCATCATCCAAGTGGACATAGAGTTAGAATAAAAAATAGCCGAGCAAAGCGAGGCAGTGCCCGAAGCGTGGTGAGAGAAGCAAGCCCGCGAGGGGCCCTGTTACTATGTGCTACCGTATGTCCACTTGGATGGTGGGGCTTGAACCTGCACTCACGCCGCAGGCGCCGTTCATCTTCTGAGATTTTTGGAATCTCCTTGTCCTCTGTACTGCTCAAGCGCTGCGCCTGCTCAGTATGGGGCGGACACTATCCGATGGCCAGACAGTTTTGGTCAGAACACCGGTATACATGTCTATTCTGCACAAGGTATGGACAAGTCCTGTGGGATCCATGCCTGGTTCATTTTAATGAACGTGAGCTTGTCCACATTGGCTCTGGACAGGCGGCTGCGCTTGTCTGTGATAAATACACGTTCAGATAATACACTGGGTGCAGGGCAGGCCAGCACCTCCAAGGCGTAAAGGGCAAGCTCAGACCATGTGCTCAATTTGGAGACCCAGAAGTTGAAGGGGGCAGACCTGTCATTCAGTACGCGTAGGCGTGTGCACACATACTGCTCCACCATGTTGGTGAAATGCTGCCTCCTGCTAAGACGTTCCATCTCAGCTGGTGGTGCTGGTTGTTGTGGCGTGCTGACAAAGCTTTTCCACATTTTGGCCATGCTAACCCTGCCTTCCAAGGTGCTGGCGGTGCCCCGGCTGCGTTGGCGACCTCTTCCTCCTCCTCTGCCTTGTGATTCCACCGTGCCCCCGCTGTCAGGTAGGAATGCCACCTGCAGTGCGTCTACCAGCATGGGCTTGTACTTGCGCATCTTACGATCATGCTTCAGTGAGGGAATTGAGGACGGTACAATGTCCTTGTAACGGGGATCCAGCAGTGTGGCCACCCAGTAATCAGCACCAGTTAGAATGTGTGCCAGGTTGCCCAGAGGCAACGAAAATCTGTCCTCTGTGGGAGGTGTATCGTCTGTGTCCTCTGTATCCCCCCAGCCACGGACCAGTGATGGCCATGAGCTGGTCTGAGTGCCACCCTGCTGTGAACATGGTTCCTCCTCCTCCATCTCCTCCTTCTCATCCTCCACCTCGTCATCCTCCAGAACTGTGCCCTTGCTGGACAATTGTGTACCTGGCGTTTGTTGGTGCAGGAACCCACCCTCGTAGCCACTTGTGAATGACTGCCCTTAAAGCCTTGGAAATTATCCCTCTTCCTCCTCTTCCTCCTCCTCCTCTAGTGCCACATCCTCTTCCATCATCGCCTGAAGCATTTTTTCAAGGAGGCATAGAACTGGCCATGTTGGTGGAGTACTCGAAACAGCGCAACAAGGCACACAGGTCTCGCATGGAGGCCCAGTTATTGGTGGTGAAGTGGTACTGTTCCGCAGAGCGACTCACGCGTGCGTGCTGCAGCTGAAACTCCACTATCGCCTGCTGCTGCTCGCACAGTCTGGCCAGCATGTGCAAGGTGGAGTTCCACATTGTGGGCACGTCACATATGAGGCGGTGAGCGGGAAGGTCGAAGTTATGCTGCATCGCTGACAGGCGAGCAGCAGCAGGGTGAGTACTTTTTAAGGAACCTCTGGACCACCAAGTTCAGCACATGCGCCAGGCAAGGGATGTGCGTCAAACCGTCTAGGCTCAGAGCTGCTACGAGATTTTGCCCATTATCGCACACCACCAGGCCGGGCTTGAGGCTCACTGCCACCAACCACTCATCGGTCTGTTGTTCCATGTCCCTCCACAACTCCTGCGCGGTGTGGGGTTTTTCCCCCAAACAGGAACGTTTTAAAACTGCCTGCTGTCGTTTACCCCTGGCTGTGCTGAAGTTGGTGGTGAAGGTGTTACGCTGACCGGATGAGGAGGCGGAGTAGGAGGAGATAGCAACAGGAGGCAAACTGACGTGCCCGGCAATCCTCAGTGGTAGAAGGACATGCGTCAAACTGCTATCCCCCTTAGGCCCAGCCGCCACTGCAGTTACCCAGTGTGCTGTTAGGGAGATATAAAGTCCCTGATCGTGCTTACTGGTCCACGCATACGTAGTTAGGTGGACCTTGCCACAGATGGCGTTGCGCAGTGCACACCTGATTTTGCGGTGATCGGCTTTTCCTCACTCGCAGCCTCCCCTCAGATTCCCACACTAGACCACCAGGGAAGCCCCAGCATGTGGATGGCCAGGTACATCCCCCATGGCCATCCGCATGTAAAAAATATGCCCAAAATATGCCAATCAGTGCCCACAAATGGGCACTGACTGGCACCTCTGTAGCAATTTACAAAACAGGGATGCCCAGCAATGCCACCCATAAGTGTCATCAGTGCCACCCATCAGTGTCCATCAGTGCCACCTATCAGTGCCCATCAGTTCCCATCATTGCCCACCTATCTGTGCCCATCTGTGCCGACTATCAGTGCCACCCATAAGTACCCATCAGTGCCACCCATAAGTACCCATCAGTGCCGCCTATGAGTGCCCAACAGTGCCGCCTATGAGTGCCCATCAGTGCCACCTATGAGTGCCCATCAGTGCCACATTGCAAAGTGCCACCTATCAGTTCCCATCAGTGCCGCCTATCAGTGCCCATCAGTGCCGCCTATCAGTGCCCATCATCAGTGCCCGTCAGTGCCACCTCATCAGTACCACCTCATTGGTGCCACCTCAGTGCCCATCAGTGCCACCTTATCAGTGCTCGTCAGTGCAGCCATATTAGTGCCCATCATTGAAGAAGAAAACATACTTATTTACAAAAAAAAATAACAGAAACAAAGAAAAACTATTTTTTTTCAAAATTTTCTGTCTTTTTTTATTTGTTGCACAAAAAATAAAAATCGCAGAGGTCATCAAATACCACCAAAAGAAAGCTCTATTTGTGGGAACACAATAATAAAAAATGTGTTTGGGTGCAGTGTAGCATGACCGCGCAATTGCCATTCAAATTGCTATAGCACTGAAAGCTGAAAATTAGCTTGGGCAGGAAGGTGTCTATGTGCCAGGTATTGAAGTGGTTAAAAACTTTGCTCCTCTCATGAACTTTCTGATTTACATAGTTACATAGTTACATAGTAGGTAAGGCTGAATAAAGACAATAGTCCAACCTGTGAGTGTACGTGTGTCAGTGTCTATAATCATTTCTCATATCCCTGTATGTCGTGTTCTTTAACCACTTAAGCCTGGACCATTTTGCTGGCCAAAGACCAGAGCACTTTTTGTGATTTGGCACTGCGTCGTTTTAACTGACAATTGCGCATTCGTGTGACATGGCTCCCAAACAAAATTGACATCCTTTTTTTCCCCACAAATAGAGCTTTCTTTTTGGTGGTATTTGATCACCCCTGCGGTTTTTATTCTTTGCGCTATAAACAAAAAAGAGCGACAATTTTTCTATAATAAATATCCCCAAAAATGTATAAAAAAACATTTTTTTCCTCAGTTTAGGCCGATACGTATTCTTCTACATATTTTTGGTAAAAAAAATTGCAATAAACGTTTATTGATTGGTTTGCGCAAAAGTTATAGCATTTACAAAATAGGGGATAGTTTTATGGCATTTTATTAATATTTTTTTTTTACTAGTAATGGCGGCGATCAGCGATCCCAGCAGCCTGACAGGTCTCTTAGCTGAGGAGGACCGGCCCATAGCCGAATGACGGCTACGGGGCGGTTTCTTAACTCTGGGAGGGCGTCATATGACGTCCTCCCAGAGAATCGTTCCTGCGCGCCCCCTGGGGCGCGCACGCGGGAACATCCGTGCTCGCCGGGGCCACGGGACCCGCGCAACACGGATCGCGGTAAAGGGCCAATGACAGCGGCCCTTTACCACGTGATCGCTCCGTCCAATGACGGAGCGATCACAACTGTCAACAAAAAAGGTCAGGGGAAGTTCATCTGCTCTCCTCTCCTCACACCGATGCAGCGTGAGAGGAGAGGAGAGCGATCGTGTCATTAGGAGCATTAGCAGTAAGCTATATATAGCTATAGCAGTGCCAGCAGTGCCCAGCAGTGCCCCCACAGTGCCCCAACAGTGCCACAACAGTGCCATCTGTCATCTGTGCCACCTGTGTCACCAGTGCCATCTCTGTGCCACCTCTGTGCCACCTCTGTGCCACCTCTGTGCCACCTCTGTGCCACCAGTGCCACACCAGTGCCACCTGTGCCACACCAGTGCCACACCAGTGCCACACCAGAGCCACCAGTGCCACACCAGAGCCCACCAGTGCCACCAGTGCCACACCAGTGCCCACCAGTGCCCACCAGTGCCCACCAGTGCCACCAGTGCCCATCAGTGCCACCTGTGCCCATCAGTGCTCATCTGCGCCACTGCAGTGCCAGACCAGTGCCGCCTGTGCCCACCAGTGCCGCCTGTGCCCACCAGTGCCGCCGGTGCCCACCAGTGCCGCCTGTGCCCACCAGTGCCGCCTGTGCCCACCAGTGCCGCCTGTGTGCCCACCAGTCCTGTCAGTCTGTGCCAATCAGTGCCACCAGTGCCACCAGTGCCCAGTGCCACCTGTGCCCATCAGTGCCACCTGTGCCCATCAGTGCTCATCTGCACCACTGCAGTGCCAGACCAGTGCCGCCTGTGCCCACCTGTGCCCACCAGTGCCACCAGTGCCGCCTGTGCCCACCAGTCCCGTCTGTCTGTGCTAATCAGTGCCACCAGAGCCACACCAGTGCCACCAGAGCCACTACAGTGCACACCAGTGCCACCTGTGCCCATCAGTGCCACCTGCGCTACTGCAGTGCCACACCAGTGCCGCCTGTGCCCACCAGTGCAGCCTCACCAGCCACCAGTATGGCAAAAAAAATATTTACCAGTGAGGAGGCCTACCAGCTTCTATGTATGACCGATGAGAGCAGCGGGGAGCTCTCTGAGTCTCAGTCCGATACGGATTCGGCCTATGAACCCGTTACAAGTAGCGGGTCTGATACCGAATCAGAAGAGGAATGTGTGCCCGTGAAAAGGCGTTGTGGAGTGGAGCAGCAGCCTACTACCTCGAGAGCAGAGCCGTCCACCTCGAGAGCAGAGCCGTCCACCTCGAGAGCACAGCCGTCCACCTCGAGAGCACAGCCGTCCACCTCGAGAGCACAGCCGTCCACCTCGAGAGCACAGCCGTCCACCTCGAGAGCACAGCCGTCCACCTCGAGAGCACAGCCACGACAACAAAGGTCAGTCACCAGTAGGGTGTCATCTCAGCCCCAAAGGGATAGGGGCCATGCCAGCCTTCCCTATGCCCTTCAAACCCCCTGTGGCTTCCCCCTAATACCGGAGCAGCAAATATCCCCCCTTTCACCGCCCAGCCAGGTGTCCAGGTGAACACCGACGATTTTGCAATAATTGATTTTTTTTACTTAGTTTTCACCGATGACTTCTTATCGTCCATTGTGGCCCAGTGCAACCTCTACGCACAGCAGCACATAGCAAGTAACCCTGGCTCTAGTTACGCCCGTCCCTTTCAGTGGAGAGAACTAACTGTAGAGGAGTTCAAAATTTTCTTAGGCCTAACTTTTACAATGGGACTCTCAAAAAAAAACCAATTGTACTCCTATTGGTCTACCAAACCCTACCACCACATGCCAGTCTTCTCATCCCTTATGCCAAGATCCAGATATCTAATAATTATGCGGTTCCTCCACTACAATGACAACACCCAGTGCCCTCCCCGAAATGACCCAGCTTATGACAAACTATTTAAAATTCGGCCACTCCTAAATTATTTCTCTGAAATATTTCCCCAATTATATACCCCCGAACAGAATATTTGCGTGGATGAGTCCCTTGTGAAATTCTCAGGCAGGCTTGGCATCAAACAGTTTATCCCCAGCAAAAGGGCCCGATATGGGTTTAAACTGTACAAACTGTGTGACCGAGCCACGGGGTACATCTACTCCTTCCGGGTGTACGAAGGGAAGGACTCCCAACTGCATCCCCCTGAATGCCCAGAGTACATCGGAGCCAGCGGAAAAGTGGTCTGGGAGCTTATCTATCCACTCCTTGGAAAGGGATACCATCTTTATGTGGATAATTTCTACACTAGCTTGCCCCTCTTCCGAAATCTTCACCGGAGAGACACCCCAGCATGTGGAACAGTCAGAGCGAATAGAAAGGGCTTCCCACAAAAACTCGTCAATGAAAGGCTACGACGAGGGGAGACAGCATCTTTGCGGAACCAGGAGCTATTGGCTGTAAAGTGGAGGGACAAACGAAACGTCCACATGCTGACAACAATTCATAATGACACCTACGTGGAAGTCTCCAGAAGAAGCGGCCCAACCCAGAAACCAGCTTGCATATACGATTACAACTTGTTTATGGGGGGAGTGGACTTAAAAGATCAGATGATTGAACCCTACCTTCCCACAAGAAAATCCCGCCACTGGTATAAAAAAGTGTCCATTTATTTTTTCAGTTTGGCCATGTATAACACTTATGTTATTTACGAAAAATCGACAGAGAACCCCGTACCCTATCTGAACTACCATGAAGAAGTTATTTCTGCCCTTTTGTACCCTGAAAGCCCACCAGCAACTATTCGCTCTGATTCCGTGAGCAGACTCCACGAGCGCCACTTTCCTGAGAAAATCCCCCTCGGAGAAACAGGCCAAAGGCGTCAGAAGAAATGCCGAGTGTGCTCCAGAGAAGGAATTAGAAGAGACACATCTATTTATTGTCCCGATTGTCCTTCCCAACCAGACCTCTGTATAGGTCAATGTTTCCGCCGTTACCATACTTCTCTACATTATTAGGGAAGTATGGTAAACGTAGTTCTCATTTCCTATCATTTTCCTCCACACCCCTTATGCCACTGCACTGAACTGTACATACCTCTGCCTTCTCCGGAACCGACCCTGGCCTGTTATTTGACCAAGCTTCTGCCTAACGCTAAACATACCTCTGCCTTCTCCAGAACTGACCCTGGCCTGTTATACGACCACGCTTCTGCCTAACGCTAAACTGTACCTACCTTTGCCTGCTCTGGAACTGACCCTGGCCTGTTATACGACAACGCTTCTGCCAAACGCTAAACTGTACCTACCTCTGCCTGCTCTGGAACTGACCCTGGACTGTTTGACCACGTTTTTTGCCTGCCTCTTGGATTGATCTTTTACCCTGCTATGCTAGTGGGAACACAGGGGTCTCACATATGTGAGGGGCTCCAGAATAGTTTTTCTGGATGAAGAAAACTAATTTTTTAGTTTTCTCATTTCCGGATTAGGGTCTGGAGGCTCGGAGGCTTCAAAGAGATTTGGGTGGGAGAAGCCTCTACCCCTGTCCCCATTCTTTCCTGGCCGTATTCCTGCTTACTACCAGGACCAATATTTTGGCACTGCTGGCAACGTCTCTACTTGCACTGACCCTGGGCTGTATATGGACAGTATCCCTGCCTGTACTGACTATGGACAATATTCCTGCCTGCTGCCTGGACAATTCCATTCACTGTCGCTGACCACGTCCCTGCCTGATGCCTGGATCAGGGCTCTCCTCCTGTGGACAATTGCACTACAAAAACCACAGGTACTGTAATCTTTTGTTTACCCTTTACTCAGCAGAATGTATTTTAGGGTGTAATTCTTGGTATGTACATGCTGTGTTAGAAATATAAAGGGCCTTCAAAAATGTGATTGTAAGGATATTGGATGCGTAATTTATGTCCCTAGAACACCTGATAGTGCTTCTTGGATGTTGGGCCTCTATGTGGCGAGGCTGTGTAAAAGTCTCACACATGTGGTATCGCCGTACTCAGGAGGTGTAGCAGAATATATTTTGGGGTGTCATTTTTGCTATGTACATGCTATGTGTTGGAAATATCTTGTAAATGCACAACTTTGTGTAAAAAAAATGCGTTTTCATTTTTTTCCCACATTTTCCCAAAACTTCTGGAAAAAAATGAACCGTTCAAAAGACTCATTATGCCTCCTAGATTATACGCTGGGGTGTTAGCTTTCCAAAATGGGGTCACTTTGTGGGCGTTTCCATTGTCCTGGTGCTCCAGGTCCTTCAAAAGTGTAATAGGTGGTTGAGAGATTAGATGTGTAATTTTTGCTCCTAAAACGCCTGAAGTTGCTACTTCAATGTTGGGCCTGTGTATGTGGCCAGGCTGTGTAAAAGTCTCACACATGTGGTATCGCCGTACTCAGGAGGAGTAGCAGAATATATATTGGGGTGTCATTTTTGCTATGTACATGCTATGTGTTGGAAATATCTTGTAAATGCACAACTTTGTGTAAAAAAAAAATGCGTTTTCATATTTTTTCCACATTTTCCCAAAACTTCTGGAAAAAAATGAACCGTTCAAAAGACTCATTATGCCTCATAGATTATACCTTGGGGTGTTAGCTTTCCAAAATGGGGTCACTTTGTGGGCGTTTCCATTGTCCTGGTGCTCCAGGGCCTTCAAAAGTGTAATAGGTGGTTGAGAGATTAGATGTGTAATTTTTGCTCCTAAAACGCCTGAAGTTGCTACTTCAATGTTGGGCCTGTGTATGTGGCCAGGCTGTGTAAAAGTCTCACACATGTGGTATCGCCGTACTCAGGAGGAGTAGCAGAATATATTTTGGGGTGTCATTTTTGCTATGTACATGCTATGTGTTGGAAATATCTTGTAAATGCACAACTTTGTGTAAAAAAAAAATGCGTTTTCATTTTTTTTCCACATTTTCCCAAAACTTCTGGAAAAAAATGAACCGTTCAAAAGACTCATTATGCCTCCTGGATTATACGCTGGGGTGTTAGCTTTCCAAAATGGGGTCACTTTGTGGGCGTTTCCATTGTCCTGGTGCTCCAGGGCCTTCAAAAGTGTAATAGGTGGTTGAGAGATTAGATGTGTAATTTATGCTCCTAAAACGCCTGAAGTTGCTACTTCAATGTTGGGCCTGTGTATGTGGCCAGGCTGTGTAAAAGTCTCACACATGTGGTATCGCCGTACTCAGAAGGAGTAGCAGAATATATATTGGGGTGTCATTTTTGCTATGTACATGCTATGTGTTGAAAATATCTTGTAAATGCACAACTTTGTGTAAAAAAAAATGCGTTTTCATTTTTTTTCCACATTTTCCCAAAACTTCTGGAAAAAAATGAACCGTTCAAAAGACTCATTATGCCTCATAGATTATACGTTGGGGTGTTAGCTTTCCAAAATGGGGTCACTTTGTTGGCGTTTCCATTGTCCTGGTGCTCCAGGGCCTTCAACAGTGTAATAGGTGGTTGAGAAATGAGATGTGTTATTTATGCTCCTAGAACGCCTGATGGTGCTATTTCAATATTGGGCCTCTGTATGTGGCCAGGCTGTGTAAAAGTCTCACACATGTGGTATCGTAATACTCGGGAGGAGTCGCTGAATGTATTTTGGGGTGTCATTTGTGGTATACACATGCCATGTGAGAGAAATAACCTATTATATTGAAAATGTTATGAAAAAAAAAATCTTCATTTTGCAAAGAATTGTGGGAAAAAAATGACAACATCAAAAACCTCACGATGCCTCTTACTAAATACCTTGGAATGTCTACTTTCAAAAAAGGGGTGATTTGGGGGGTATTTGTACTTTCCTGGCTTGTTTAGGTCGCAAGTATCGAGATAGGCCTCCAGTACATCAGGTGTGCTAAATTTTTTATGATTCGCACCACAGTTTGTAGACTCTATAACTTTCACAAAGACCAAATAATATCCACTAATTTGGGTTATTTTTACCAAAGATTTGTAGCAATATAAATTGTGGCCAAAATTTATGAAGAAAAAATTTATAATTTGCAAAATTTTATCACATAAACTAAGAAAAATGCGTTTTTTTTTTTCAAAAAATTTCGCCTTTTTTCATGTATAGCGCAAAAAAAAAAAAACCCAGAGGTGATCAAATACCACCAAAAGAAAGCTCTATTTTGTGTGAAAAAAAGGACGAAAATTTCATATGGGTACAGTGTTGCATGACTGAGTAACTGTCATTTAAAATGTGAGAGCACCGAAAGCTGAAAATTGGTCTGGTTATTAAGGGTGTTTAAGTGCCCAGTGGTCAAGTGGTTAAATGACTTTTTTTCCTTAAAAAAATTTTAGCATACATTTTTTTAAATTAGCACTTTTTATTTCGAAACGTTCGAGTCCCATAGACTTTAATGGGGTTCTAAAGTTCGTCTAAATTTTCGGTCCGTTCGCAGGTTCTGGTGCGAACTGAACAGGGGGGTGTTCAGCTCATCCCTAGTCAAAATGGTACAAAAGATAAGATACAACTTGGGACAAGTCCTTTATTAAAACATTTTAAAAATAAAAATGTCCCACAAAGTCCATTCATCTTCTTCTCTCACTCCGCCGACGGACGGAAAAAGAAAGAAAAAACTTGTGACCGACCCACCTCCATGGGAGGCACCCACCATATGACACATCCTTGCAGGTGACAGTTCTTTTATAATTGAGGGTGGGACCACACGGTGATGTTCGGTGACCCCACCCCCCTCTGACACACGGTGGACTTTCCCATGGCTTTCCCTGGGTGTCAGAGGGGGCGGGCCCCCCGTTTATGTAAAAGGGTGGCCCCACAACCACCGGGCAAGCGCCCTCTCCGTGTTGAGGGCATGTGGCCTTGTACGGCTACTTGGCACTCCTAAGCTGCCATTTCTTTTACCCTATCATAAAAGATTAATCCAAGCAATCCTGGACGATAACTCACTTTTCTACCACTTGGACAACATGACCTTGCTTGATGCAATTTTCCAGAAAATGTATGAAAAAAAAATAGGGAAATTGATTGCGTATAGGATGGAATGAACTTTGCATTCTGCTTCTGTCTGGGTGTACTATTGAAATTAAATTCAATTCCCACAGCTCTGCAATGTGCCCACATGTTCCTGTTGCTTTTTCCTGATTTTTATATGTGGCTTTTCTATTCTGACTCCTCTACAAATGGAAATAAATTCATCTGTAGTCACTACAGTCTTACATAAAAGGCATAATACTGTGTTTGCAGAATAATAAAAAGACTGATTGAGATGTCAATGATACAGCTGTCTATGTGTATGGCAAAAGTAAAACATGGTTGTTTACATTTAAACACAAAGAAAAATGAAAGATAAAGAATCAATTATGCTGTCCTTGCACAACGATACTGTATGAGTCATGGTGTTGCTGCTTCTTCATATGAACCATTTAATGATGCCGCGTACACACGTTGCGGTGACTTTTGCCGGCGGACCAAGTCCAGCGGACAATCCCGCGGGACTTTCCGGCTGGGTCCGCTGGACTTTCCGAGTGTGTGGACTTGCCCACACACGCACGACTTCTCCAGCGGATAATCCGCCGGCCAAAAGTCCGCGGGACTTTTGTAAATGAACGGACTTGCCCACACACGGAGCAGTCCGTTCATTTCGAACGTAACTTCAGGTTACGTAGCTAGCGTAGGCAGTAAATGCCGCCGCGCTAGCTCCGCAAGCTGGCATGGATTTAAAGGGAATCCCCACGCCGAAAAAAAACGCGTGGGGGTTCCCCCCAAATCCATGTCAGACCCTCATCCGAGCACGCAGCCTGGCAGGCCATGAAAGGGGTGGGGACGAACGAGCCCCCCCCCCCCTCCTGAGCCGTACCAGGCCGCGTGCCCTCAACATGTGGGGGTGCCCTGGGGAAAGGGGGGCCGTGCGGCCCCCCCACCCCAAAGCACCTTGTCCCCCATGTTGATGAGGACAAGGGCCTCTTCCCGACAGACCCTGGCCGTTGGTTGTCGGGTCTGCGGGCGGGGGGGCTTATCGGAATCTGGGAGCCCCCTTTAATAAGGGGCCCCCCAGATACCGGCCCCCCACCCTATGTGAATGAGTATGGGGGTACGATGTACCCCCTACCCATTCTCCTAAGGTGTAAAATGTAAGTAAAAAAAAACACCCACACTTTTAAAAAAAAATAAGTTTATTGCACTGCTCCGGGGGTCTTCTTCCGTCTTGTGGGTCTTCTCGCCGGACTCCCCCGCCATTTACCAAGTCTTTTACCGAGCGGGGGAAGTCCGGCTACCTTCTGCGTCGTCGCCGTCTGGGGGTCTCGATCCGACTTCGGGGGTCTTCTTCCGTCTTGGGGGTCTTCTCGCGGACTCCTCCTCTCTTCTGCTCTTTTCCTAGCTCTTTTACGAGCGAGGAGGAGTCCGGCTCCCTTCTTCGTCGTCGCAGCCGTCGTCTGGGGGTCTCGTTCCGCCTTCGGGGGTCTTCCGGGGTTATCTTCTGTTCTTGCGGCGGGCGTCGTCTTCCGCGCCGCCGGCGCCTTCTCCTTCTTCTGCTCCTTCTTGTCCTTTTTCTTCTTCTTCCGATGTTGAACCGACGCTGTCTCTGCCCGGAATGCCTGTGCCGATCGGCGCTCGGACTTATATAGGGACATGGGGGGACAGGGTCACATGTTCATGTCACATGGAGACCCCGCCCCCTTGCGATGTCACAGTCCCAGCATCCTCCTGGACTGTGACAACACAAGGGGGCGGGGTCACCATGTGACATGTGAACATTGACCCTGTCCCCATGTCCCTATATAAGTCCGAGAGCGCAGAGCGGCACACGGTCTAAAAGGCATTCCGGGCAAGAGACAAGGCCGCACGGGTCAAACACGATCGGACGAAGAACAAGACCATAGCACAAGCACAACGAGAAGGACAAGAAGAAGAAGACCAAGGCGACGGGCGGCGCGGAAGATCCGGACTACCCGCTCGCAAGTAAAAACAGAAGAGAGTCCCCACCGGAAGACCCCCGAAGAAGCAAGCGATCGAGAACCCCCAGACCGACGCGACGACGACGAAGAAGGTAGCCGGACTTTTCCCCCGCTACGGTAAAAAGAGCTTGGTAAATGGCGGGGGATCCGGCGAGAAGACCCCCAAGACGGAAGAAAGACCCCCGAAGGCAGATCGTTAACCCCAGCCGACGGCGGCGACGACGAAGAAGGTTAGCCGGACTTTTTATTTTTTGATTTTTTTTTTTTTTTTTTTTTTTTTTTTTTTTTTTTTTTTATTTTTTTTTTTTTATTTTTTTCTTTTTTTTTTTTTTTTTTTTTAATTATTTTTTTTTTTTTTTTTTTTTTTTTTTTTTTTTTTTTTTTTTTTTTTTTTTTTTTGTTTATTTATTTTTTTTTTTTTTTTTTTTTTTTTTTTTTTATTTTTTTTTTTTTTTTTTTTTTTTATTGATTTTTTTTTTTTGTTAATTCTTTTTTTTCGTTTTTCTTTTATCCCCCCGCTTGGGTTTCGAGGTAGATAAACTTTGTAGGGTCAGGAGTGGGTCGGTCAAATCGGAGGAGAGGAGTTCGGCGAGGAAGACCCCCAAGCCTGAGGTAAGCACCCCGGAGAGCAGTGCAATAAACTATTTTTTCAAAAGACTGTGGGTGTTTTTTTTACTTATTACATTTTACACGAAGCTTAGGTGAATGGGTAGGGGAACATCGTACCCCATACTCATTCACATAGGGTGGGGGGGCCGTATCTGGGGGGCCCCTTATTAACAGGGGGCTCCCAAATTCCGATAAGGCCCCCGCCCGCTGACCCCGACAACCAACGGCCAGGGTTGTCGCGAAGAGTCCCTTGTCCTCATCACCATGGGGACATGGTGCTTTGGGGTGGGGGGGCCGCACGGCCCCCCTTTCCCCAGGGCACCCCCCATGTTGAGGGCACGCGGCCTGGTACAGCTCAGCAGGGGGGGGGGGGGCGGCTCGTTCGTCCCCACCCCTTTCCTGGCCTGCCAGGCTAGCGTGCCTCGGATGAGGGTCTGACATGGATTTGGGCGGAACCCCCACGCCGATTTTTCGGCGTGGGGAGTCCCTTTAAATCCACGCCAGGTCACGGAGCTAGCGCGGCGGCAGTAACTGCCTACTGCTAGCTACGTAACCTGAAGTCACGTAGCTAAATGAACGGACTTGCCGAAGAGCGGCAAGTCCGTTCAATTTCAAAAGTCCCGCGGACTTGCCCACTAACGGCGGGATTGTCCGCTGGACTGCCAAGTCCAGCGGATAATTTTAAAACAAAAACTTCAAACTTTGGTCCGCCGACTTTGGCGCCAAAAAGTCCGCCGGCGCCCACACACGAGGGGGATTATCCGCTGGACTTCAGTCCAGAGGATAATCCCGCAGGGATTGTCCCTTCGTGTGTACGCGGCGATTAAATAAATATAGTATGCATGAATGACCTTGATCAATTGATTTGATATGATTCTTCATCTAAAGCTGAGTTATTGTTAGAAGTTTCTGGTGTATGAGAATGACATATAAGGTCCTTGGAATAGAATGTCATGAGAAGACAACATAGACATGTAAAATATAAAATATTAGCGCTCAAAGTATGAAAAACATATGTGAAAAAAAACACAATCAAATATAATAAAACAAAATAAGTCCAAACACAAATATTAAAAGTGACTCTAGGTGCTTCAATCCGAAGGGAACAACGTACAGGAATATTGCAGACGGTATTTATGTGCAAAACACCCCCTCATGTATCCCCACTCACCAGGATCATAATGACCCCAGTTTTTCAGTCTGGTGGGTCGATTAAAGCTTTGTATTGTTTGTCCAGGGCCAATGGAGTAGTCAAATCTTCAGATCCAATGGTTGTAAATGAAGTTGCTCAGCAGAACGAAACGGATACCCAAAAAAAGTGAGGAAAGTAATGAAACTAATAGTGAGGTACCGTTTAAAAAAGGTTTATTGTAAAAGGGGATGGGTACCCTGGTACAAAAAGTATGATCAAACAAGCCTCAAACATGAGCTGATAGTGTAAAAACACTGTTCCTGGGCGTGTGTTTCACGGGACCGGAAGTGACGTCAGTAATACCGGAAATTTCGTCAAAGTTTCACCCTCCCACATTGGGCGTCATCAAGGACCTAATTTCCCCGGTAGGCTGGGGGGCCAGCTTTAAATAGGGAGTAGAGGAGGAGACTCCCTAGAAGGAACAATCAACATGCATAGCGGCCATCTTGTTGATGGATAAACATGTCACCCCTAAGGACAGAGCACAATCCATAGGGGAGACAAAACGCCATTTACAGGTTTAATTCAATCAAACAAATACTTTCTAGGTATCACTTGACGTCAATTCTGGTAAGGCAGTGGAACTTATCAACAACAAAACCCCTTTAATACAATAATCAAAGCATATTAGAAAAAAAATATATGCTTTGATTATGTATTAATGGGTTTTGTTGTTATCAGTTCCACTGCCTTACCAGAATTGTCGTCAAGTGATACCTAGAAAGTATTTTTTAATTGAATCAAACCTATAAAATGGAGTTTTGTCTTTCCTATGGATTGTGCTCTGTCCTTAGGGGTGACATCCCCTTTTCCAATAAACCTTTTTTAAATGGTACCTCACTATTAGTTCCATTTCTTTCCTCACTTTTGGGTATCCGTTTGTTCTGCTGAGCAACTTCATTTACAAACCATTGGATCTGAAGATTTGACTACTCCATTGGCCCTGGACACCAATACAAAGCTTTAAGCGACCCACCAGACTGAAAAGCTGGGGGTCATTATGATCTGGTGAGTGGGGATACATGAGGGGGTGTTTTTAACTTGAATACGTCTGCAATATTCCTGCACGTGTTGTTCCCTTCGGATTGAAGCACCTAGAGTCACTTTCATTTGTGTTTGGATTTTATTTTTTTATTTATTTGATTGTGTTTTTTTCACATATGTTTTTTCATACTTTAATGGTTGTGAGCGCTATACTTTATATTTATACGTTTTTCAAGTAATCAGCACTTTGTGTATAGCTGCTGCTTCCTTTTTTCCACAGATACACCATCAGCGTGAGTTTATATATTTAGCATATTTTTTGTACAAACATAGACATGTATCTATGTATCTAAGGAATAATACATATTTGTTTATATCCTGTTAAGTT
>CM053027.1:364317107-364441203 GCA_028564925.1 Lithobates sylvaticus
TTTTGGGGGGACCCCCACGCCATTTTTTTTTACATTTTGGCGCGGGGTTCCCCAAAGGGTCTGGTAATGGACTGTGGGGTAATCCCATGACATTTTTTCAATTACTTTTATGTGTATTGCCGGGACTGACAATTCATTATAGCCGCGGGTACTTTTAAATTACTTTTTTCCTTTAGAAATGAAATTTTGTGCAGGGACTGTTGCAAACACGGGAAACATGTGCCACTTTACAGCATACTATAGACACCCACAGGTACGAAATTTAAAGGAATATTTCACTTTTATTGTTTCACTTTAAGCATTAGTGAAATCACTGCTCCCGAAAAACTTCCTTTTTTTAAAAATGTTTGCATTGATACATGTCCCCTGGGACAGAACCCGGGTTCCCAAACACTTTTTATGACAATACCATGCATATAATCCTTTAAAATTAGCACTTTTGATTTCTCCCATAGACTTTTAAAGGGTGTTCCGCGGCTTTCGAATTTTCCACGAACACCCCAAATTGTTCGCTATTCGGGTAACAGGAAAATACCCGATATTCGAGTCGAACATCGGGCTCATCCCTACTCTCCAGTTTTAGAAAATCAACCTCCCATAGTCACTATGGCTGCTTTATGCCCCATTTCAAAGTTTTGCCATTCACATTAACAGTCATTAATTGTTACGAATATCAAGAATGTCTGATACTAAGGGGTGTATTTTTACAAAATGTGCATATACATTTTTCCGGTGAAAGTGTATGTACATTCATTCATTGATTTTAAATAGAAAATACCCAATATAGTCACTAGATTGTGTTAAGTATTATAGGTCCAGAGGCCAAATGCAGTATTTTTGGGTTTAAATCAATGAAAAACATTTGTCTAGCGCAGGAAATATCATAATAACATTTGTTTTCATCCAATTTGTACAGGACAAATGGGCTTGCACTTTTACAGGGATAATTACTATGCCGTTTTTTCTATAAATACACTCTCTTATGTTACTGTTGTTTGCACTGTACATTTCAGAATGTTTAGTCTGCAGTATGTAAACGGTTCAGATTTGTACAGGTTCCTTTTTCCATTGCCACATTGCTGGCTACTGCTGCATTTTAACTTTAAAATGGGTATATTCTGTGCCTAATTACACATAGGAACCAGAATTAAAGCTGTGTGACAAAGTTACATTGTTCTAATAAGAAGGTAGTCAACATTTCAACTGTACTAGATTGCTCTTTGATTCAGAGTTGTATCATGTACAAACATAACCAGCATTAAAATGAAACTCTACCCAAACTCCCATTTTCAATCCTTGAACCCACAAAAAAATTATGGAAATCTTCTTAACAGGGTCAAACGCAACAATAAAGACCCGACAAAGTTTCCAAACTTTTTTTCTCAACAATAATTAAAAAAATAACAATATATTGCTCAATAAAATCAGACCTTTCTAGTGGTAGCCAAGTGAACACGCGCATGTGATTTCTCTTTTAACAGTTTTGTAAGTATGGGCACAATATGATGTCCCTTTATGCTTTGCACCAGTACAATATATTTACCACCGTTTCTATATACCTTACACTGTTTTATTTTATAGATATTAAGTTTGCATCAATCCCTGAGAAAGTGAACCATTGTTGACAAAATGTGTTGGTCCACTAGGATGCATTCTTGTACCTACTATGGATTATTCTATGGACAATATCACAAATCTGTTTGAAATACGACATCTGTCTGTTGCTACTGTTGATCTTGAATGTATCAATAAATGTGTAGTTTTATGTTTCATCTATAGGATTGTCAAACCTAATTTAAAGTCCCAAGGGCAAATTGTTGCATTAATAATATATTGCTGTCCTTGTTCTCAAAGACAAAGTAATTCTGATCACAATTTTTTCCCCCAAAGACCACAAGGGAAAATCTTCCCAATGAGACCCAGACAGTAATATTACATTTACAGAGCTGGTAACTGTGTCTATTAAAGTGATTGTAAACTATCACATTTTTAAACAACCCATTCCCTCTGTTTCCTCTGTTGTCAGTTGCATAAGAAGCAACAGTATACGGAGCTTCCCAGTGAGAGGCTACGCAGAGGGTGTGTGTCAGGACAAGTCTGATCACAGGAGGAGAACAAGCTGAGTTCCCAGCACAGCTAGAGAACTGACCATGGTGTGTTCTCCTGCTTAGTGTGGTCAGTTTTTAATAGGAAAGCAGAGGAACTGTCAGGAACACCAGGGATTTCACACAAAGGAAGCAATACAAAGAGAACAGGATACTTTTTCACTCAAGTACATGGTATAGCAGGCACATACCAGGAATATGAAATGCTGGGGTAACAAACACTTTAACAATACAAACAAATAAACTTTTGGCCAGAGATTCACCTTAAATAAATAATTGTCTAAAGATTATACATATTAATCATGTAACAATACCTAAACAAAGACTTGTGGTTATAGTGTGCAGAGAAAAAGGTTTGGATTTATATAGAGTGTCCCAAAAAGTTGCCATATACAGTAAAAATAGGAAATTGTAGCTAAATGTACCTTTATTTACAAAATATTAATTACAAAGTCTTATATAATATTTACAAAATATTATCTATATGTTGGCCACCTCTTGTTTACACATACACAAAGTCTATATAAAAATATTAAATTATAAAATATTATATGAGTTTGTTAATTTTTTCCCAAGCATGGAGACTTTTGGGACTCCCTGTACTATTGAAATCCGGCCTGATATTTGCACTTTGGAAAGTCATGACACTTTCTTTTTGGCAGATAATGGAAACAATAGCTGTATAAGATATAAACTCTTCAAAAATGAATCTTTAGCAAGAGGCAGGAATCTATTCTAACAGTTTTTAGCCAACCATACATCTAATTATTTTTAGACTGCGTGCTTCTGTAGAGGTCTCATGGAAACTAGGTATACAGGTCACTCAACATCTCCCTTTGTTTGGCTGAAGACTCCATTATTTCCTGTGGGGTTCCATGATGTCGATGGTTGATGATAATACTACTAGTAAATTCTAGGTTTAGCCTGGGACTTTTGGAAGTACATGATATAGCTTCTGAGAAAGTGTCATAGCATGTATCACCCACAAGATGCTCAAATCATGTCCCCTGGGTTTACTAGAGTAAAGAAAGGCAGCAGCTCCACTACTTGGCACTCCTAAGCTGCCATTCTCTTTACCCTATCATAAAGATTAATCCAAGCAATCCTGACGATAACTCACTTTTCTACCACTTGGACACATGACCTTGCTGATGCAATTTCCAGAAAATGTATGAAAGGAAATTGATTGCGTATAGGATGAATGAACTTTGCATTCTGCTTCTGTCTGGGTGTACATATTGAAATTAAATTCAATTCCACAGCTCTGCAATGTGCCCACATGTTCCTGTTTGCTTTTTCCTGATTTTTATATGTGGCTTTTCTATTCTGACTCCTCTACAAATGGAAATAAATTCATCTGTAGTCACTACAGTCTACATAAAAGGCATAATACTGTGTTTGCAGAATAATAAAAGCTGATTGAGATGTCAATGATACAGCTGTCTATGTGTATGGCAAAGTAAAACATGGTTGTTTACATTTAAACACAAAGAAAAATGAAAGATAAAGAACAATTATGCTGTCCTTGCACAACATACTGTATGCTCATGGTGTTGCTGCTTCTTCATATGAACCATTTAATGTGATACTAGTCATTTCCAGTTAAACTACTTGGCTCTCTTCAACAAGACAGCATATTCGTTCAGACATTTTACTCTGCATCTTATGCATTCTGCAAGATTGGCATTGAATTATAAAGAAGGCAAACATTCAGGAAAATAGATTAAAGGAAATCCAGCAGTGATTCCATTTTCAGGCTCAAATGGAATCTCAATTTCTATTGAAATCCTTCATGTCCGCAGATAACACTTTATAATGCATACAAACTTAATCTGATGTCACAGTTCATGTCATTTTGGCAACAAATTTTAAAGCAGGATGCACATCGAATTATACAAATAAGTATCCTACTTTTGTGAACTTAAGTATAAGTTATGCCGCGTACACACGTGCGGACTTTTGCCGGCGGACCTAGTCCAGCGGACAATCCCGCGGGACTTTCCAGCTGGGTCCGCTGGACTTTCCGAGCGTGTGGACTTGCCCACACACGCACGGACTTCTCCAGCGGATAATCCGCCGGCCAAAAGTCCGCGGGACTTTTGAAAATGAACGGACTTGCCCACACACGGAGCAGTCCGTTCATTTCGAACGTAACTTCAGGTTACGTAGCTAGCGTAGGCAGTAAATGCCGCCGCGCTAGCTCCGCAAGCTGGCATGGATTTAAAGGGAATCCCCACGCCGAAAAAACGGCGTGGGGGTTCCCCCAAATCCATGTCAGACCCCTCATCCGAGCACGCAGCCTGGCAGGCCAGGAAAGGGGTGGGGACGAACGAGCGCCCCCCCCCTCCTGAGCCGTACCAGGCCGCGTGCCCTCAACATGGGGGGTGCCCTGGGGAAAGGGGGCCGTGCGGCCCCCCCCACCCCAAAGCACCTTGTCCCCATGTTGATGAGGACAAGGGCCTCTTCCCGACAACCCTGGCCGTTGGTTGTCGGGGTCTGCGGGCGGGGGCTTATCGGAATCTGGGAGCCCCCTTTAATAAGGGGGGCCCCAGATCCCGGCCCCCCACCCTATGTGAATGAGTATGGGGTACGATGTACCCCTACCCATTCACCTAAGGTGTAAAATGTAAAGTACAAAAAACACACACACTTTTGAAAAAATATTTTTATTGCACTGCTCCGGGGGTCTTCTTCCGTCTTGGGGGTCTTCTCGCCGGACTCCCCGCTCTCTTCTGCTCTTTTTACCTAGCTCTTTCACGAGGGGGGAGTCCGGCTACCTTCTTCGTCGTCGCCGCCGTCGTCTGGGGGTCTCGATCCGCCTTCGGGGGTCTTCCGGGGGTCTCTTCTGTTCTTGCGGCGGTCGTCGTCTTCCGCGCCGCCGGCGCCTTGTCCTTCTTCTTGTTCTTGTTCTTGTTCTTCTTCTTCCGATGTTGACACGTCGCTCTCTCTGCCCGGAATGCCTGTGCCGCTCTGCGCTCGGACTTATATAGGGGAATGGGGACAGGGTCACATGCACATGTCACATGGTGACCCCGCCCCCTTGTGTTGTCACAGTCCCAGCATCCTCCGGGACTGTGACAACACAAGGGGGCGGGGTCACCATGTGACATGTGCATGTGACCCTGTCCCCATTCCCCTATATAAGTCCGAGCGCAGAGCGGCACAGGCATTCCGGGCAGAGAGAGCGACGTGTCAACATCGGAAGAAGAAGAACAAGAACAAGAACAAGAAGAAGGACAAGGCGCCGGCGGCGCGGAAGACGACGACCGCCGCAAGAACAGAAGAGACCCCCGGAAGACCCCCGAAGGCGGATCGAGACCCCCAGACGACGGCGGCGACGACGAAGAAGGTAGCCGGACTCCCCCCCTCGTGAAAGAGCTAGGTAAAAGAGCAGAAGAGAGCGGGGGAGTCCGGCGAGAAGACCCCCAAGACGGAAGAAGACCCCCGGAGCAGTGCAATAAAATATTTTTTCAAAAGTGTGTGTGTTTTTGTACTTTACATTTTTACACCTTAGGTGAATGGGTAGGGGTACATCGTACCCCATACTCATTCACATAGGGTGGGGGGCTGGGATCTGGGGGCCCCCTTATTAAAGGGGGCTCCCAGATTCCGATAAGCCCCCGCCCGCAGACCCCGACAACCAACGGCCAGGGTTGTCGGGAAGAGGCCCTTGTCCTCATCAACATGGGGACAAGGTGCTTTGGGGTGGGGGGGGCCGCACGGCCCCCCTTTCCCCAGGGCACCCCCCATGTTGAGGGCACGCGGCCTGGTACGGCTCAGGAGGGGGGGGGGCGCTCGTTCGTCCCCACCCCTTTCCTGGCCTGCCAGGCTGCGTGCTCGGATGAGGGTCTGACATGGATTTGGGGGAACCCCCACGCCGTTTTTTCGGCGTGGGGAGTCCCTTTAAATCCATGCCAGGTCACGGAGCTAGAGCGGCGGCAGTAACTGCCTACGCTAGCTACGTAACCTGAAGTCACGTGCTAAATGAACGGACTTGCCGATGAGCGGCAAGTCCCTTCATTTCAAAAGTCCCGCGGACTTGCCCACTAACGGCGGGATTGTCCGCTGGACTTCCAAGTCCAGCGGATAATTTGAAAACAAAACTTCAAACTTTAGTCCGCCGTACTTTGGCGCCAAAAAGTCCGCCGGCGCCCACACACGAGGGGATTATCCGCTGGACTTCAGTCCAGAGGATAATCCCGCGGGATTGTCCCTTCGTGTGTACGCGGCATTACAGTATCATAGGAAGTAAATAAACAAAATATTTACTAAAAGTCAAAAGGTAACCAGACTATTCCCCCCTTCTTTCTCTTCTTTGTTGGCTTAATGAAAAGTATGTCCATGTACAGTATAGTATGCACTCAATACTTTGCCTGGGCTCCCTTTGCATGAATTACTGCATCAATGAGCATGGATTCATGAAAAATCCTTCTTGCCAAACAAATCTATTAACCTTCTATGAGGAGGTGAGCTGCCATCTAGAAGGATGGCCGGTTGTTAGTATATTATTTCAAATTCATAATTCTGTACTTATAGGTGTTATATTATATTAATGGCAAACTTGCAAAACATATTTGGTTTTATGATTAGTCATAATAAATATAGTATGCATGAATGACCTTGATCAATTGATTTGATATGATTCTTCATCTAAAGCTGAGTATTGTTAGAAGTTTCTGGTGTATGAGAATGACATATAAGGTATCTTGGAATAGAATGTCATGAGAAGACAAACATAGACATGTATAAATATAAAATATAGCGCTCAAAGTATGAAAAACATATGTGAAAAAACACAATCAAATAAATAAACAAAATAAAGTCCAAACACAAATATAAAAGTGACTCTAGGTGCTTCAATCCGAAGGGAACAAACGTACAGGAATATTGCAGACGTATTTATGTGCAAAACACCCCCTCATGTATCCCCACTCACCAGATCATAATGACCCCCAGTTTTTCAGTCTGGTGGGTCGATTAAAGCTTTGTATTGTTGTCCAGGGCCAATGGAGTAGTCAAATCTTCAGATCCAATGGTTTGTAAATGAAGTTGCTCAGCAGAACGAACGGATACCCAAAAGTGAGGAAAGAAATGAAACTAATAGTGAGGTACCGTTTAAAAAAGGTTTATTGTAAAAGGGGATGGGTACTTACAAAAAGTATGATCAAACAAGCCTCAAACATGGAGCTGATAGTGTAAAAACACTGTTCCTGGCGTGTGTTTCACGGGACCGGAAGTGACGTCAGTAATACCGGAAATTTCGTCAATGTTTCACCCTCCCACAGGGCGTCATCAAGGACCTAATTTCCGGTAGGCTGGGCCAGCTTTAAATAGGGAGTAGAGGAGGAGACTCCCCTAGAAGGACCAATCAACATGGCATAGCGGCCATCTTGTTGATGGGATAAACATGTCACCCCTAAGGACAGAGCACAATCCATAGGGGAGACAAAACGCCATTTTACAGGTTTAATTCAATCAAACAAATACTTTCTAGGTATCACTTGACGTCAATTCTGGTAAGGCAGTGGAACTTATAACAACAAAACCCTTTAATACAATAATCAAAGCATATTAGAAAAAAAATATATGCTTTGATTATTGTATTAATGGGTTTTGTTGTTATCAGTTCCACTGCCTTACCAGAATTGACGTCAAGTGATACCTAGAAAGTATTTTTTAATTGAATCAAACCTATAAAATGGAGTTTTGTCTTTCCTATGGATTGTGCTCTGTCCTTAGGGGTGACATCCCCTTTTCCAATAAACCTTTTTTAAATGGTACCTCACTATTAGTTCCATTTCTTTCCTCACTTTTGGGTATCCGTTTGTTCTGCTGAGCAACTTCATTTACAAACCATTGGATCTGAAGATTTGACTACTCCATTGGCCCTGGACACCAATACAAAGCTTTAAGCGACCCACCAGACTGAAAAGCTGGGGGTCATTATGATCTGGTGAGTGGGGATACATGAGGGGGTGTTTTTAACTTGAATACGTCTGCAATATTCCTGCACGTTTGTTCCCTTCGGATTGAAGCACCTAGAGTCACTTTCATTTGTGTTTGGATTTTATTTTTTTATTTATTTGATTGTGTTTTTTCACATATGTTTTTTCATACTTTAATGGTTGTGAGTAGGGATGGGCCCGGTGCTCGATGCGAACCCACGTTCGCATCGAGCACCGGGCGTTCGCTCGCTCGGCGAGCCCAGAACTATTTGGCCGCTCGCATCACGTTCGTGTGATGCGAGCGGCCCCCGCAATGCATTGCGGCCGGCGCGGCCGACGCAGTGCATTGCTGGCTGATGATTGGCCAAGCATGCACTGTGACCCCGCATGCTTGGCCAATCACAGCCCCGGAAACTCGAAGAGCCATAATTGGCTACAGGCAGGACGCCTGTAGCCAATTACAGCTCAGGGGCTGTAGTACACGCCCCCCCCCCTATAAAACGCCGCCACACCGTCTGCGCCGGTCACATGCTGTTCCGGCGCAGATTGAGCAGGCTGATTCTGTGACACTCTGCTGCATTTAGATAGTTAGAGAGATTCACTTACAGAGATTGAGTTAGATAGATTCAGTTACAAAGATTGATTGAGAAAGAGGGGCTTGTAGTGTGCTCGTGGCAGGCAGGCAGAGCTACTATATTTTGTTACCAGAAGCACCTATAGGACTTGTAGTGTGTTCGTGGCAGGCAGGCAGAGCTCCTATATTTTGTTACCAGAAGCACCTATAGGACTTGTAGTGTGTTCGTGGCAGGCAGGCAGAGCTCCTATATTTTGTTACCAGAAGCACCTATAGGACTTGTAGTGTGTTCGTGGCAGGCAGGCAGAGCTCCTATATTTTGTTCCAGAGGCACCTATAGGACTTGAAGTGTGTTAGTCCCATTACACACACAGAGCTATATTTTCTTCCCAGAAGCACCTATAGGACTTGAAGTGTGTTAGTCCCATCACACACACAGAGCTATATTTTGTTCCCAGAGGCACCTATAGGACTTGAAGTGTGTTAGTCCCATTACACACACAGAGCTATATTTTCTTCCCAGAAGCACCTATAGGACTTGAAGTGTGTTAGTCCCATTACACACACAGAGCTATATTTCTTCCCAGAAGCACCTATAGGACTTGAAGTGTGTTAGTCCCATTACACACACAGAGCTATATTTTCTTCCCAGAAGCACCTATAGGACTTGAAGTGTGTTAGTCCCATCACACACACAGAGCTATATTTTCTTCCCAGAAGCACCTATAGGACTTGAAGTGTGTTAGTCCCATTACACACACAGAGCTATATTTTGTTCCCAGAAGCACCTATAGGACTTGAAGTGTGTTTAGTCCCATCACACACACAGAGCTATATTTTCTTCCCAGAAGCACCTATAGGACTTGAAGTGTGTTAGTCCCATTACACACACAGAGCTATATTTTGTTCCCAGAAGCACCTATAGGACTTGAAGTGTGTTAGTCCCATCACACACACAGAGCTATATTTTCTTCCCAGAAGCACCTATAGGACTTGAAGTGTGTTAGTCCCATTACACACACAGAGCTATATTTTCTTCCCAGAAGCACCTATAGGACTTGAAGTGTGTTAGTCCCATTACACACACAGAGCTATATTTTGTTCCCAGAAGCACCTATAGGACTTGAAGTGTGTTAGTCCCATCACACACACAGAGCTATATTTTGTTCCCAGAAGCACCTATAGGACTTGAAGTGTGTTAGTCCCATCACACACACAGAGCTATATTTTCTTCCCAGAAGCACCTATAGGACTTGAAGTGTGTTAGTCCCATCACACACACAGAGCTATATTTTGTTCCCAGAGGCACCTATAGGACTTGAAGTGTGTTAGTCCCATTACACACACAGAGCTATATTTTCTTCCCAGAAGCACCTATAGGACTTGAAGTGTGTTAGTCCCATTACACACACAGAGCTATATTTTCTTCCCAGAAGCACCTATAGGACTTGAAGTGTGTTAGTCCCATTACACACACAGAGCTATATTTTCTTCCAGAAGCACCTATAGGACTTGAAGTGTGTTAGTCCAATCACACACACAGAGCTATATTTTCTTCCCAGAAGCACCTATAGGACTTGAAGTGTGTTAGTCCCATTACACACACAGAGCTATATTTTGTTCCCAGAAGCACCTATAGGACTTGAAGTGTGTTAGTCCCATCACACACACAGAGCTATATTTTCTTCCCAGAAGCACCTATAGGACTTGAAGTGTGTTAGTCCCATTACACACACAGAGCTATATTTTCTTCCCAGAAGCACCTATAGGACTTGAAGTGTGTTAGTCCCATTACACACACAGAGCTATATTTTCTTCCCAGAAGCACCTATAGGACTTGAAGTGTGTTAGTCCCATCACACACACAGAGCTATATTTTCTTCCCAGAAGCACCTATAGGACTTGAAGTGTGTTAGTCCCATTACACACACAGAGCTATATTTTGTTCCCAGAAGCACCTATAGGACTTGAAGTGTGTTAGTCCCATCACACACACAGAGCTATATTTTCTTCCCAGAAGCACCTATAGGACTTGAAGTGTGTTAGTCCCATTACACACACAGAGCTATATTTTCTTCCCAGAAGCACCTATAGGACTTGAAGTGTGTTAGTCCCATTACACACACAGAGCTATATTTTGTTCCCAGAAGCACCTATAGGACTTGAAGTGTGTTAGTCCCATCACACACACAGAGCTATATTTTCTTCCCAGAAGCACCTATAGGACTTGAAGTGTGTTAGTCCCATCACACACACAGAGCTATATTTTCTTCCCAGAAGCACCTATAGGACTTGAAGTGTGTTAGTCCCATCACACACACAGAGCTATATTTTGTTCCCAGAGGCACCTATAGGACTTGAAGTGTGTTAGTCCCATTACACACACAGAGCTATATTTTCTTCCCAGAAGCACCTATAGGACTTGAAGTGTGTTAGTCCCATTACACACACAGAGCTATATTTTCTTCCCAGAAGCACCTATAGGACTTGAAGTGTGTTAGTCCCATTACACACACAGAGCTATATTTTCTTCCCAGAAGCACCTATAGGACTTGAAGTGTGTTAGTCCCATCACACACACAGAGCTATATTTTCTTCCCAGAAGCACCTATAGGACTTGAAGTGTGTTAGTCCCATTACACACACAGAGCTATATTTTGTTCCCAGAAGCACCTATAGGACTTGAAGTGTGTTAGTCCCATCACACACACAGAGCTATATTTTCTTCCCAGAAGCACCTATAGGACTTGAAGTGTGTTAGTCCCATCACACACACAGAGCTATATTTTCTTCCCAGAAGCACCTATAGGACTTGAAGTGTGTTAGTCCCATCACACACACAGAGCTATATTTTGTTCCCAGAAGCACCTATAGGACTTGAAGTGTGTTAGTCCCATCACACACACAGAGCTATATTTTCTTCCCAGAAGCACCTATAGGACTTGAAGTGTGTTAGTCCCATTACACACACAGAGCTATATTTTCTTCCCAGAAGCACCCATAGGACTTGAAGTGTGTTAGTCCATTACACACACAGAGCTATATTTTCTTCCCAGAAGCACCTATAGGACTTGAAGTGTGTTAGTCCCATCACACGCACAGAGCTATATTTTCTTCCCAGAAGCACCTATAGGACTTGAAGTGTGTTAGTCCCATTACACACACAGAGCTATATTTTGTTCCCAGAAGCACCTATAGGACTTGAAGTGTGTTAGTCCCATCACACACACAGAGCTATATTTTCTTCCCAGAAGCACCTATAGGACTTGAAGTGTGTTAGTCCCATCACACACACAGAGCTATATTTTCTTCCCAGAAGCACCTATAGGACTTGAAGTGTGTTAGTCCCATCACACACACAGAGCTATATTTTGTTCCCAGAAGCACCTATAGACTTGAAGTGTGTTAGTCCCATCACACACACAGAGCTATATTTTCTTCCCAGAAGCACCTATAGGACTTGAAGTGTGTTAGTCCCATCACACACACAGAGCTATATTTTCTTCCCAGAAGCACCTATAGGACTTGAAGTGTGTTAGTCCCATCACACACACAGAGCTATATTTTGTTCCCAGAGGCACCTATAGGACTTGAAGTGTGTTAGTCCCATTACACACACAGAGCTATATTTTCTTCCCAGAAGCACCTATAGGACTTGAAGTGTGTTAGTCCCATTACACACACAGAGCTATATTTTCTTCCCAGAAGCACCTATAGGACTTGAAGTGTGTTAGTCCATTACACACACAGAGCTATATTTTCTTCCCAGAAGCACCTATAGGACTTGAAGTGTGTTAGTCCCATCACACACACAGAGCTATATTTTCTTCCCAGAAGCACCTATAGGACTTGAAGTGTGTTAGTCCCATTACACACACAGAGCTATATTTTGTTCCCAGAAGCACCTATAGGACTTGAAGTGTGTTAGTCCCATCACACACACAGAGCTATATTTTCTTCCCAGAAGCACCTATAGGACTTGAAGTGTGTTAGTCCCATCACACACACAGAGCTATATTTTGTTCCCAGAAGCACCTATAGGACTTGAAGTGTGTTAGTCCCATCACACACACAGAGCTATATTTTGTTCCCAGAAGAACCTATAGGACTTGAAGTGTGTTAGTCCCATCACACACACAGAGCTATATTTTGTTCCCAGAAGCACCTATAGGACTTGAAGTGTGTTAGTCCCATTACACACACAGAGCTATATTTTGTTCCAGAAGCACCTATAGGACTTGAAGTGTGTTAGTCCCATCACACACACAGAGCTATATTTTCTTCCCAGAAGCACCTATAGGACTTGAAGTGTGTTAGTCCCATCACACAGAGCTCCTCTATTTTCTTTGCAGAAGCACCCATAGGACTTCTAGTGTGTTAGTGGCATCACACAGAGCTCCTATATATTCTTCTCAGCAGCACCCACAGGACTTCTAGTGTGTTAGTGGCATCACACAGAGCTCCTCTATTTTCTTTGCAGAAGCACCCACAGGACTTCTAGTGTGTTAGTGGCATCACACAGAGCTCCTCTATTTTCTTTGCATAAGCACCCACAGGACTTCTAGTGTGTTAGTGGCATCACACAGAGCTCCTCTATTTTTCTTTGCAGAAGCACCCATAGGACTTCTAGTGTGTTAGTGGCATCACACAGAGCTCCTATATATTCTTCTCAGCAGCACCCACAGGACTTCTAGTGTGTTAGTGGCATCACACAGAGCTCCTCTATTTTCTTTGCATAAGCACCCACAGGACTTCTAGTGTGTTAGTGGCATCACACAGAGCTCCTCTATTTTCTTTGCATAAGCACCCACAGGACTTCTAGTGTGTTAGTGGCATCACACAGAGCTCCTCTATTTTCTTTGCAGAAGCACCCATAGGACTTCTAGTGTGTTAGTGGCATCACACAGAGCTCCTATATATTCTTCTCAGCAGCACCCACAGGACTTCTAGTGTGTTAGTGGCATCACACAGAGCTCCTCTATT
This sequence comes from Lithobates sylvaticus, assembly GCA_028564925.1. NCBI lineage: Eukaryota > Metazoa > Chordata > Amphibia > Anura > Ranidae > Lithobates > Lithobates sylvaticus. Next base: position 364,330,715 of record CM053027.1, read on the forward strand.
TTCTTTGCAGAAGCACCCACAGGACTTCTAGTGTGTTAGTGGCATCACACAGAGCTCCTCTATTTTCTTTGCATAAGCACCCACAGGACTTCTAGTGTGTTAGTGGCATCACACAGAGCTCCTCTCTTTTCTTTGCATAAGCACCCACAGGACTTCTAGTGTGTTAGTGGCATCACACAGAGCTCCTCTATTTTCTTTGCAGAAGCACCCATAGGACTTCTAGTGTGTTAGTGGCATCACACAGAGCTCCTATATATTCTTCTCAGCAGCACCCACAGGACTTCTAGTGTGTTAGTGGCATCACACAGAGCTCCTCTATTTTCTTTGCAGAAGCACCCACAGGACTTCTAGTGTGTTAGTGGCATCACACAGAGCTCCTCTATTTTCTTTGCATAAGCACCCACAGGACTTCTAGTGTGTTAGTGGCATCACACAGAGCTCCTCTATTTTCTTTGCATAAGCACCCACAGGACTTCTAGTGTGTTAGTGGCATCACACAGAGCTCCTCTATTTTCTTTGCAGAAGCACCCATAGGACTTCTAGTGTGTTAGTGGCATCACACAGAGCTCCTATATATTCTTCTCAGCAGCACCCACAGGACTTCTAGTGTGTTAGTGGCATCACACAGAGCTCCTCTATTTTCTTTGCAGAAGCACCCACAGGACTTCTAGTGTGTTAGTGGCATCACACAGAGCTCCTCTATTTTCTTTGCATAAGCACCCACAGGACTTCTAGTGTGTTAGTGGCATCACACAGAGCTCCTCTATTTTCTTTGCAGAAGCACCCATAGGACTTCTAGTGTGTTAGTGGCATCACACAGAGCTCCTATATTTTCTTCTCAGCAGCACCCACAGGACTACCGACTACAATGGCTGGAAGACCGCCAAGGGGAGGCAGAGCGTGCAGAGCCAAGAACACAGGGCAGGCAGGCTCTGTTTCTAGTGGACGTGGCCGTGGACGTGGACGTGGTCGTGCATCGTCATCAGCACGTGGCCATGGGACACGCGCGTCTTTGTTTTCGGCAGCTGGACATGTGGAGCCGCATCATGCTGAAGGCTTGGTAGAATGGATGACCAAGCCCTCCTCATCCTCCTCATCCTCTCTCACCCAGGCTCAGGGTACTGACAGAGCATCATCAGCCACCCCTTCCCTAGACCCACCATGTCCTCCTGAGGAGTCCCCCGAACTCTTTGAGCACAGTGTTGGGTACATGCTCCAGGAGGATGCCCAACGATTCGAAGGCTCGGATGACGATACCCAGCTTGAGGAATCTGGCAGTACAGTTCCACCAGCTGCAGCTTACTGCCAGGTTTGCTCTAGTGGTGAAGAGGGAGGGGATGATGAGGTCACTGACTCCACGTGGGTGCCTCAAGGGAGAGAGGATGAGGAGGAGGACGAGGAGGAGGAGGATGCGGCGTCACATGTCCAACGAGGCAGGATGCCCCCTGGAGGCCAGGTAGAGGCCAGCACAGCAACTGTACAACACCGCAGAGCTCCGCCTGTGCAGGGCGCTGCCTCTGCACGTTATCAGAAAAGTTCTTTGGTGTGGGCCTTTTTTGAGACGAGTGCAGCAGATCGCACCACTGCTATTTGCAATATTTGTCTCAAGCGTATCTCGCGTGGCCAAAACATCAGCCGCTTGGGCACGACAAGCATGACCAGACATATGGCGACCTGCCATGCAGCTCGTTGGCAGGCACACATAAAAGACCCACACCAAAGAACTAAGCGGACCTCTCCTTGCTCCTCCTCAGCTGGGATCTCCATCCCCACTACACCTTCAGTCCTCTCTGAAAGCTGCTCTGAGAGGACTGAAGGTGTAGAATTCGGTGTGTCACAACCAAGTACTTGCAGTAACCGACGTCCGAATGCAGCAGGCAAATTTCCCTGCCCCAGCTGCTGGACCGTAGAAAGAAGTACACTCCCAGCCATCCACATGCCCAGCGGTTGAATGCTAGCCTTGCTAAATTGCTAGCACTTCAACTGCTGCCTTTTCAGTTGGTAGACTCGGCCCCCTTCCGTGAGTTTGTTCAATGTGCGGTTCCTCAGTGGCAGGTTCCCAAACGCCACTTTTTCTCGCGGAAGGCGATTCCGTCTCTCTACCGGCATGTGGAGGGCAATGTCCATGCCTCGCTGGACAGGGCGGTCAGCGGTAAGGTGCATATTACCGCTGACTCATGGTCCAGCAGGCATGGACAGGGACGGTACCTTTCTTTCACGGCCCATTGGTCACTCTATTGGCAGCTGGGAGGGATGCAGGACAAGGTGCAGTAGTGTTGGAGGTTGTCCCGCCACCACGCCTCCAAAACGCGACTACTGCTACTGGTTGTGACACACCTCTCTCCTCCACCCCCTCCTCTTCTTCTTCCTCCAGTGCTCTGTCCTTGGAACCAGCGGTGCTCCGTAGGCGTACAAGGGGCTACGCAAGTACGCAGGCAAAAAGATGCCATGCCGTGCTTGCGCTGGTGTGTTTGGGGGACAGGAGCCACACTGGGCCAGAGGTTCTGGCAGCTCTGCAGGGGCAGGCCGAGAGGTGGTTGACGCCACGTCAGCTTAAGCCAGGAATGGTCGTTTCTGACAATGGCACCAACCTCCTCTCCGCCCTGCGACAGGGGCAGCTCACCCATGTGCCCTGCATGGCTCACGTCCTCAACCTGGTGGTGCAGCGGTTCTTGGGCAGGTTCCCAGGCTTACAGGATGTCCTGAGGCAGGCCAGGAAAGTCTGTGTGCATTTCCGCCGATCTTATAATGCCAGTGCTCGGCTGACTGAGCTGCAAAAGGAGCTGAACCTGCCCAAGAACCGCCTAATATCTGACATGCCCACCAGGTGGAACTCAACGTTGGCCATGCTGCAGCGACTGCACACGCAGCAGAGGGCCATCAATGAGTACCTTTGCGACTACGGCACCAGGACAGGGTCAGGGGAGCTTGGTTTTTTTTCCCCACGTCAGTGGAGCATGATCAGGGATGCATGCACTGTCCTCTCACCATTTGAGGAGGCCACGAGGATGGTGAGCAGTGACAGTGCATGCATCAGTGACACTGTCCCTCTTGTCCACCTGTTGGAGCATACGCTGCGTGGGATAATGGACAGGGCACTTGAGGCAGAACAGAGGCAGGAAGAGGAGGACTTCCTTGCCTCTCAAGGCCCCCTTTATCCGGACAGTGTTCCTTCTGTCCCACCCATCACACAGGAAGAGGATGAGGAGGAGGAGGAGGAGGAGGAGGAGGAGGATTGTGTGAGCATGGAGGTGGAGCCTGGCACTCAGCATCAGCAGCAGCAGTCTTTTAGGGATGATGTACAGTCCCAACAAGCCAGTGGACTTGTACGTGGCTGGGAGGAGGTGGCTGGCGATCATGTCATCCTCAGTGACCCAGAAGACTCCGACCGAATGCCTCAGCTAACCTACGCTGCATGGCCTCCCTGATCCTGCAAAGCCTGCGGAAGGATCCTCGTGTTCTTCGGATCAAGGAGAGGGACCATTACTGGCTGGCCACTCTCCTTGATCCGCGGTACAAGGGTAAGGTTGCGGACCTTATCTTGCCGTCGCAGAGGGAGCAGAGGATGAGACATCTCAGGGAGGCCTTGCAGAAAGGTCTGTGCAACGCGTTCCCAGAAACTGGGAGGCTACAAACTCCTGGTCCTGGGCGACGAGTTGCTGAGGCTTCGGTCAGTGGCAGAAGGAGCGGTGGGGAAGGTGGACGTCTGACCGATGCGTTCAGACAATTTTTTAGTCTGCAGCCCCAAGGTATGATCGGTTCCAGCAACCATCGCCAGCGTCTGATATACATGGTGCAGGAATACCTTGGGGCAAGGTCAGACTTGGACACCTTTCCCACCGAAAATCCTCTGGCTTACTGGGTCCTGAGGATGGATCACTGGCCAGAGCTTGCACAGTATGCAATTGAGCTACTGGCCTGTCCTGCCTCCAGCGTTCTTTCCGAACGCACATTCAGTGCTGCTGGAGGATTTGTGACTGATCATAGGGTGCGCCTGTCCACCGCCTCGGTTGATCGACTGACCTTCATCAAAATGAATCAGTCTTGGATCACCACCAGCTACCAGGCACCTGAGGCGGATATAACCGAATAATTTTTAATGTCACATCCCTTCAAGACTGCCTATGCTGATGCTGAGTGACTGTCCTCTTATGTTCACTGACTATCCTCTTCCTCCTCCTCAATGATCCATGCCACCACACCAGTGCCTAAGGCACAATTTTTCAGCCCCTGTTTAACAGGGGCGTGTACTTACAATTTTTTTAAAAAAATGCTTCGCAAAACACGTGTGACTGCTGTGCTCCAAGTACAGTCTCTGTGAGGGCCGTGTTGCAGTGTTGTGGCACCAGCACCAGTGCCTAAGGCACAATTTTTCAGCCCCTGTTTAACAGGGGCGTGTACTTACAATTTTTAAAAAAAATGCTTCGCAACACGTGTGACTGCTGTGCTCCAAGTACAGTCTCTGTGAGGGCCGTGTTGCAGTGTTGTGGCACCAGCACCAGTGCCTAAGGCACAATTTTTCAGCCCCTGTTTAACAGGGGCGGGTACTTACAATTTTTTAAAAAATGCTTCGCAACACGTGTGACTGCTGTGCTCCAAGTACAGTATCTGTGAGGCCGGGTTGCAGTGTTGTGGCACCAGCACCAGTGCCTAAGGCACAATTTTTCAGCCCCTGTTTAACAGGGGCGTGTACTTACAATTTTTTTAAAAAAAATGCTTCGCAACACGTGTGACTGCTGTGCTCCAAGTACAGTATCTGTGAGGGCCGGGTTGCAGTGTTGTTGCACCAGCACCAGTGCCTAAGGCACAATTTTTCAGCCCCTGTTTAACAGGGGCGTGTACTTACAATTTTTTAAAAAAAATGCTTCGCAACACGTGTGACTGCTGTGCTCCAAGTACAGTATCTGTGAGGGCCGGGTTGCAGTGTTGTGGCACCAGCACCAGTGCCTAAGGCACAATTTTTCAGCCCCTGTTTAACAGGGGCGTGTACTTACAATTTTTTAAAAAAATGCTTCGCAACACGTGTGACTGCTGTGCTCCAAGTACAGTCTCTGTGAGGGGTTGCAGTGTTGTGGCACCAGCACCAGTGCCTAAGGCACAATTTTTCAGCCCCTGTTTAACAGGGGCGGGTAATTACAAATCTTGATCTAATAGTTCACAGCAGGGCCCATTCCTGCGCCCACCAAGAGTAACTATGAGGGCCTGCAGTCTTGTGGCAACACCGTCCACCACCACCGCCAAAGGCCCAATTTTTCTGCCTGTTCATCAGGTGCTTGCAATTACAAATCTTGATCTAATAACTCACAGCAGGGCCCATTCCTGCGCCCACCAAGAGTAACTATGAGGGCCTACAGTCTTGTGGCAACACCGTCCACCACCACCGCCAAAGGCCCAATTTTTCTGCCCTGTTCATCAGGTGCTTGCAATTACAAATCTTGATCTAATAACTCACAGCAGGGCCCATTCCTGCGCCCACCAAGAGTAACTGTGAGAGCTTACAGTCTTGTGGCAAAACGTCCACCACCACCACCACCACCCCCAATTTTTCTGCCCTGTTCAACAGGTGCATGCAATTACAAATCTTGATCTATTAACTCACAGCAGGGCCCATTCCTGTGCCCACCAGTCTTGTGGCTACACCAACATCTAATAGGGCAAATTTCTGCAGAGTATATACGCCAGGCCCCTACTTTCAAACATCCAACTTACATATGTTTTTTCATACTTTAATGGTTGTGAGCGCTATACTTTATATTTATACGTTTTTCAAGTAATCAGCACTTTGTGTATAGCTGCTGCTTCCTTTTTTCCACAGATACACCATCAGCGTGAGTTTATATATTTAGCATATTTTTTGTACAAACATAGACATGTATCTATGTATCTAAGGAATAATACATATTTGTTTATATCCTGTTAAGTTAGTTTAGTGTAGTCTCAGTCATATTAAGTATTATTATATAGTTACATAATGTAGTTACCGTATTTTCCGGCGTATAAGACGACCTTTTACAGTAAAAAAAAATGGGCAAAAAGTGGGGGTCGTCTTATACGCCGGGTATAATAACTGCACAAAATGAAATACATTCTTCTTCCTGTTTAAAAGTAAAATCAACCTTGTATAAAGGGTATCGCCTTCCTATACCAGCCGCCCGCTGGATGATAAGCCCTCCGGAGTGTACGGTAATACTGTATACATACAGTATACACCGCTGAGCCAATCCCGGCGAGCGTTGTATTCTATTAATGAATACAGCGCCTGCTCGGATTGGAGTAACAACCTCTGCCAATCGGAGCAGGCTACATACAGTAGCCTGCTCGGATTGGCTGTGAGAGTCAGAGGTGCGGGCTGATGATGTAACAGCCTCTGCCAATCCGAGCAGGCATTGTATTCAATAATAGAATGCATAGCTCGCTGTGATTGGCTCAGGGCGGTATACTGTATGTATACTGTGTGGGACAGCATGTTACCTGGCGCCAACTTCATTTCTGAAGATACGGTATTACCGCTCAAGGGGGGTCGTCTTATATAGTGAGTACTGCACAAAACCAAATTTTTTAATCGAAAAGAAGGGGGTCGTCTTATATGCCGGGTCGCCTTATACGCCGGCAAATACGGTAGTCATATTAGTAGATGTTTGGTTATATGACATTACATGATCAGCACATTACTTCAAGTATTGAGTGTTACATGTGGGATTGTTAATCAAACTCCATATGACTCTCTTAGCTAGTATCTCCTTTTGTATAGCATATTGCTGAAGTTAGCAGAAATGAATGTGTGCTATACAAGGTTTTAAGTTTTTGTGAGGTTATGACGTTCACATGTAAAATATAAAGCCAACGCTTCCATATTAAAGGTCAGACACACAGACACACACCTACTAGGAGAGATGACAACGACATATTTGCACAAAGACTTTGACAAGTTGGGACAGTTGATTTCTCTCAGAAGTCTAAGAACGTAATTTCCTAAGTCTTATCTCCTGCTGGATTTGCTTTTTGGTTTGTCCGACGGACAAAGTGCTACGCATGCTCAGGTCACATTACAAGACCAAAGCTATTGGCTACTAGCCTCTACTTAGTCCCGTCGTAGGCAACAAACGTCACCACGTTCAGAATGATCGGATTTTCTGACAACTTTGTCCGACCGTGTGTACGCAAAACCAACATCAGACAAAGTATGACGGACATGGTCCGACGGACCTGGTCCTCGGATAATCCGCGCTTTATCTTTTTTTAACTATTTATTTTTTACTTTATTTTTATTCATATATTTTTACCTACACTGAACTGAACTATTATACTTTTTATATTGTATTTATGATGCCAACTGTGTGACAATAGACTCACACTATGTTTAAGTCAGTCTGACTATCAATGCTATTCATCCAGAAACGCCTTAGAGATACAAGACTATTAGATATTTTTTCATTCTTCAATTTGGCGAGTCAGTCACTGTTGTCATTTCTCAATTTTTATGGAAATCTACATCCTTGCTGAGGGGGGAGAGATTAGCGTAGTTTTGCGAATATTCAAGTCTCGAGAAAAAAGACAGTTCAGAACCTATCAACCAAGAGGTGTTTGTGTTGCGTCAGATGTGGACAACAGTCCAGTAACAGATGGTTGAAGATAAGAAATTCTTCTAAATACGGTGAGTAAAAGTTATGGAATTTATTGATAAAATAGCAAGAGAAAGCAAGCTAGTGTTTAAAGATGTGTCTTTTTATCCAAATGACAGTCACTTGTGGGCATATATGTACAATGAATGTTTATAGGCCAATACACAGATTGACAAATCCAGATTTACTGTGCACAAATTACAGAAAAAGATATATAATTTGTTAAAATTAGTAAGAATATTTATTTATTTTTACCGCCCGCCATATAGCAGAATGACGGCGGCAAAGTGGTTTCAAAATCCTGACCGGGCGTCATATGACATCCTCAGGATATTGAGCCGCTGTGCGCCCCCAGGGGCGTGCATCGCGGCGATCGCTGTTGCAGGGTGTCAGTCTGACACTCCGCAACCACGATCTCGGTAAAGAGTCTCCGACGGAGACTCTTTATCACGTGATCAGCCGTGTTCAATCACGGCTGATCACAGCCGTTGATCGGCTTTTCCTCACTCACGTCTGTCAGACGCGAGTAGAGGAGAGCCGATCGGCTGCCCCTCTGACAGGGGGGGTCTGTGCTGATCGATTATCAGTGCAGCCCCCCCAAGGTTGCCCACACTGGACCACCAGGGACGCCACCAGACCACCAGGGATGCCCAGCACCAGGTATGCCACCCTAGACCACCAGGGATGCCAGACAGTGCCCACGATGGATGGCAATCAGTTCCCACAATGGGCATCACTGATTGGCATGCATTATTGTTTGGCACTGATTGGCATCCATTAATACAATACAATGCAGCCTATCAGTGCCCATCCGTGCTGCCTATCAGTGCCCATCTGTGCCACCTATCAGTGCCCATCCATGCTGCCTATCAGTGCCCATCCATGCTGCCTATCAGTGCCCATCCATGATAATCCGTGCTGCCTATACATGCCCATCCGTGCCGCCTATCCATGCCAATCCGTGCCAGCTATCAGTGCCAATTTGTGCCACCTATCAGTGCCCATCCATGTCGCCCATCAGTGCCACTGATCAGTGCCCATCAGTGCCGCCTATCAGTGCCACATATCAGTGCCCATCAATGCCACCTCATCAGTGCCACTTCATTGGTGCCACCTCATCGGTGCCCATCAGTGCTGCCTTATCAGTGCCCGTCAGTGCAGCCCCATCAGTGCCCATAAGAGAAGGAGAAAACTTACTTATTTACAAAGTTTTGAAACTGAAGCAAAAATAAAACATATTTTTTTCAAAATTTTTGGTCTTTTTTTATTTGTTTAGCAAAAAATAAAAACCATAGAGGTGATCAAATACCACCAAAAGAAAGCTCTATTTGTGGGAACAAAATGATACAAATTTAATTTGGGTACAGTGTAGTATGACCACGCAATTGTCATTCAAAGTGGGACAGCGCTGAAAGATGAAAATTGGTCTGGGCAGGAAGGTGTTTAAGTGCCCTGTATTAAAGTGGTTAATATTTTACCTACCAAAAATGTGTGTACACTAAATCAGACTGAGATTAACAATGTACAGAACACAGGACTACATGAAAATGTGTGCCAAGATTCTCTTAGTTGTCCAAACTGTGAGATTTGTTGTAATTACATAGAGAATCTTGAAGAACAATTAGAATCTAAAAAAAAATATTTTTCCAGAGTTACAAAATGACAATAGACTGAATCCAAATTTAAGCCACAACCTTCTTATATTCCAGAAAGTTTGGAAATGGAGAATGTTGATGCTACTGATGAAATAGAAATGAAATATAAAAACTTATTCTGTAGAACTTCAAAACTAAAGTTGCAAATACATGACCAACTTATGAAAGTTTTAAAATATTTTACTATTTATGACTTTGAGGCAACTGTATTTTCTACTTGGGATTTATTTGAAATGTTTGCAGATCGTTTTAATCTGTCAAATGATCAACGCAATTACATATTTCAGTTGTGGGTTCCTGTTAATTTTGCTAAATTAATTAATTCACCTGTTATTGATGACGAAGGTCAGGAAAAACAAAACGGCGTAACAGATAAACTGTAACAATTATTGCTATGTTTGACCAGTGAGCAAATACTGACCATAGAAATGTTAGATACATTACAGACTACTGTAGAAGAAGATCCATTTGAATTTAAAATAACATTTTTGAAAGGTTTATGAAATGATATTTGGAGCAGATAATGACAATGACCCAGGTTTAAAAATAGCTTTCATAAAAAAATGTAAATACCTTGACCCAACTTCAGTAGCTATATCACAGGAACGTCAAAATTGTAATGATATAGTAAGATTCATTGATAAAAATTTTGACTGATCTGCCTTATGCCACTGAAGTCAAACAGATCAGTAATTTGACTGTTAACAGCAGTTCAGACAACATGGCGAAAGGAGCTGTCCTGAAAGAGAGGGTTTATTGCCATTGCCAAAAATAGAATCACATTGAGATTCAATTTCTCTGCCATTACAATGTGTAGCACCAATTATATTGGATGAGAATGGTAGACCATATATACAAGGTTTGCTGAATGGTAAAAAATATTAATTGTCTCATTGACAGTGGATCTGAGATTAGCCTTACCAGAGAAAACATACCTGTGAAACCTAATTCTCCTATGTGTAATATAGTGGGTTTTAATAATACAGGTAATTCCACTGCTAGACAGGTATATAATGTAACATTTGAAGTACCTGGATTAGTGAAAACTAATATTAACATTTGGGTCTGTCATGAAGCAGAGGATATACTTGGCATTGATGTAATCAATGAACAAAAGTGGGTGATTGATTTGGCTTGATTACTCTGTATACAGTAATGTTGGTTCCATTACCAATATGTCTACAGAACAAAAGTGGCTTGATATTGATGGCAACTGTGTTTTAAAGGAAGTGGCACAATGTTTTCCAAGTTTGTGGTCAAAGTTCAAAAATGACATTGGAACTTTGAAAAATACTGAGTTGAATATTGAGGGAAAAGATCCAGAACCCCTTAGTCAGTATAAGTTACCACTAGGATCAATTGATCAATTTTCTGCCATTATTGAAGCGTTTTTACAACTTGAAATTGTGAAGGAAGCTAAATCAGTGGTAAATAACTGTATTTGGCAAATCAAAAAAGCTGATAATTCATATTCTTTATCAGTTGACTTAAGGACACTGAATAAACATATCACAAATAACCCAGTTCTTCCTGATAAATCTAACATAAAGTTTAATTTGAATGCTGAGGACAAAGTGTTCTCTGTACTAGAAATCTCTAATAGTAATTTTTCCATCCCTTGAAGTAAAAGTTGTCAATACAAACTCACATTCACATTCAGAAAAGAGACTTATACGTTCACTCCTGTAATACCTGGCCTAGGCATTGGAGATGGTGTAGTTCATTAAACTATAGCAAAAATACTTTCAACATTTTCGAGGCCAGACTGTATTTGTCAGCATGTGGATCCAATTTTGCTGAGTACTCAGAATATCGATGAACATATGGCTCTGTTGTCTGAGTTGTTTATGATGTTACAAGTGGAATACCTTCACATGCAAATTAGTCAAGGAAAGGAGACAATTGTTGCAAGAAACAGTTATGCTGCTTACACACGAGCGGACTTTTCGACAGCAAAGGTCCAACAGAACGAATACGTCTGAGAATTCGATCGTGTGTGGGCTCCATTGGACTTTTACTGTCAAAAAATCTGATGGACTTTAGAAAACATGTTTCAAATTTTTCCACGGGAACTCCACCGGACCCAGTTCCTATCGAGAAATACGCTTGTCTGTAGGCTAGTCTGACGGACAAACAAAGATGCTAGGGCAGCTATTGGCTACTGGCTACAAACTTCCTTATTTTAGTCTGGTCGTACGTCATCATGTTCAAATCCGTCGGACTTTATTGTGATTGTGTGTGGCCAAGTCCATTCATTTGAAAAGTCCAACTGAACTCCGCCGAAAGTCAGTCGGAAAGACCGTCGGACCTGTCCGTCGGAAAGTCGTGTGTACGCGGCATAAGAGATATCACTGCAATCCCAACTCCAACAACTCATAAGGCATTGCATACATTTTTGCATAAAATAAATCATTGCAAAGAATATGTACACTGTTTTGCAGAAAAAGTCAATCCACTATAAAATCCGTTGAGGAATAAAGGTAATATAGTTAACCAATGGGGTCCAAATGAGAAAAATGCCTTTGAAGTGTTGAAAAAAGATTTGCAGAATGCTCCACCATTAAGTACAATAGAGGTTTGTTCTGAAGCATCTTTTGTTTTGAAAACTCATGTATCTGAGAATGCCATCTCAGTAACGTTGTCTCAATTACAAAAAGGTAAGGAGAAAATAAATACCTATTTCTCCAGAGTTTTCTCACTTTTGGAAAAAAAATTTGAGTCAGGTATAAAGTAACTGCTAAGTGTTTACTATGAAATTAAAGCTACAGAGAGCATAGTGAAATCAAACAAAATCATTGTACAGACATTTGACTGCTCACTAAAAGTTATTTTTGAGGAAAGTCGTTTTAGAGAATTTCGGAAAAAATATCCTCTATGGTTCAGAGATTCATCATCCAAACACATTCAGATAGATGTAAAAGGAAGAGATCTTCAGGAATGTACACCAGCACATGTTTATACAGCTTTATCTGAGAAGTCTTTACCACAGGATTTCCAGCATAAGAACAGAGAAAAATATTGAACCAGTACTAGCATAAGTTTGGACCGAACTTTGATTGTTTGGATGTTCTGCAGAACACCAAGCAATGGGGTTGATTTACTAAAGGCAACTAGACTGTGAACTTTGCAAAGTGCAGTCCCACTCGACAAGTGCAATTGCTTCAGAGCTTAGTAAATGAGGGAAAGCTTTACTTTGCAAAGAATACCCAATCACATGCAGGGAAAATAAAAAAACAGCATTTTTTGCTTGCACATGATTGGATTATAGATGTCAGCAGAGCTCCCGATCATTTACTAAGCTCTGGAGCACTAACGTCTATGGGACATTAACATGAAAAATCAAAAGTGTTAATTTTAAAGGCTTATATGCAAGTTATTGTCATAAAAAGTGTTTGGGGACCCGTGTCCTGCCCCAGGAGACATGTATCAATGCAAAAAAAAGTTTTAAAAACTGAAGTTTTTTCATGAGCAGTGATTTTAGTAATGCTTAAAGTGAAACAATAAAAGTTAAATATTCCTTTAAATTTCATACCTGGGGGGTGTCTATAGTATGCTCGTAAAGTGGCGCATTTTATCCGTGTTTAGAAAAGTCCCAGCACAAAATTTAATTTCTGAAGGAAAAAAAAGTAATTTAAAAGTACTCGTGGCTATAATGAATTGTCAGTCCCGGCAATACAGATAAAATAAGTAATAAAATGAAAAAAATGGCATGGGATCCCCCCAGTCCATTACCAGGCCCTTTGGGTCTGGTATGAATATTAAGGGGAACCCCGCACCAAAGTTAAAAAAATGGCGTGGGGGTCCCCCTCAAAATTCTTACCAGACCCTTCAGGTCTGGTATAGATTTTAAGGGGAACCAGCTCCAAATTTTTTAAAAAAATGTCATTAAAGGGTTCTGTCCTGGGACCAATCCTATTTAATTTTTTTCATAAATCTGGAGGATCGGATAAATAGATTTTTGTTTTTTACTAGCTGTAAGCCATAATCATCAAAATTAAAAGAAAGAAATGCTTGAAATATATCACTCTTTGTGTAACACATCTATATAAAATATATGAGTTTCAATTAAATTACTGAAACAAATTAACTTTTTGATGATATTTGATGATATTCTAATTTTATGAGATGCACCTGTATATCTATAAGTCTAGAATCCTGTACCCAATTAACTAGTGCAACTAGGATATCAATTTGATGAAAGCATCAAAAACTCAAAATATATAATTTGTTGTGTTAACAACTTTCCTTTTTCTCTTGTCTGTCATTGGCTATGAGATCCAATAGAGTAAATATTTGGGATTTTAAAAAATTCTGAGAAAGCAATCAATACCTTGTAGCTCAGTTATCATGCAACAATACCAATTTTCAATGCAAGGGATTTCTTGATTGAAATGACAATACAAATGCTGACAGAGGGAATGTGGCTTGTGCATAGCAGAGTGCACAGAGAAACCTCAGAGCTCCTGCCATTACTTGGGGAAATAAACCTCTCCTGCACTAATCCCTGTCATTTTTGTAATACCTACAGGATGCTAAGGTATGTAATATCGCTGGACTGTTCAGAGTGGAGATTGATTGATTGATTAACATGTAAAAAAACAATCTGTCAATAGGTCATTGTCCAAAGTTCGACAAACCCTTGTACCCCAGAATCCTGACTTGAGCAAACCCTGTGACATTATATGCCACACACATTTTTACAATATAAAGGAAGCCTTCATGCAGAGAACATGCCAGCTAGGACCCATTGCTTTTGAAAGGGATTAAAATTACTTTATTGACTAATCACTTTAAACATACTCTGAACCAGAAGAGGGCACTGAAACCACTTCTTAACCTCCCTGATTATGTCGGATTCTAGGTGCTGAAAGCAGTACAATTATTTTGCATGGAAATTTGGCGTTTTATATTGCAGGCCTGTAATGTAGACGGATGAGAGCTTTTGGTCTGAAAATGCGACCGTGTGTATGCTCCATCAGACTTTTGCTGGCCAAATCCCCGCCAGCAAAAGATAGATTTTTTGGAAAAAGTTCCTATCCGAAAATGCGTTTGTCTGTATGCAATTCGGACGCGCAAAAACTCCTCCTGAATAATCTTTTTTTTTTTAATAGTTTAATGCAGCGCATTCTCTTATTCTTTATAATGCTAGAAGTTGTTTTGCTGCTTATATTCACACAGAATAATCTTTTTTTTTTTCAAGCCAGATCTAGCACATTAGTGTCCTTAAGGAGACCCAGTGCTGCCTCCTCCACATTACTCCCCTTCCTGGCCCTTTTTGTTGTTTTGGGATTGGGTGAGGCTACTGGGTCTGGCCACCTCCTGGCTGATACTTACCCCCACCTCCTGGCTGACACTTACCCCCACCTCATGGCTGACACTTACCCCCGCCTCCTCCTGTCTCCCACATTCCAGAGCCTCGTCCTGGCTGAGGTCTTCCTGTGTATGAAAAAGGGACATAGTTTTAGTTTTTGGTTCATCAATCACACACAATTTTCAGCTCATGACTGTTGCAAATTGAATGTTAATAAATAGAAAAGACTATCATTCTGACCCCAGCATTTTTCATTCTTGTTACAATCTTTTTTGGCCCCTACTGTCTACTGATATGTAAATCATTAATTTGTTATCAATAATAACATCTAGTTAACAACAATAACTTTTGGACAATAAATATGTAACAAAATACTATTCCTGGCTCCAGCTGGGCTCCTTAACTTCTTCCAGGATGAAAGGCCCAGGTTGGTCCTTGGTAGCCTCAGCTGGGGTTGAGGGAAGGGTGGATGGAAGTGTAGAAAGTGATTCCCTGGCTTCAATCTGGTCTTCCAGAAACCGCATCCTGTTGTAGTACCACAGACTGGGTACATACAGATCCTTTGCTGCTGCTCCTGATTTCATGGAAACCTTGACCTTATTAAGCTCCTTCCTATACGTGCTTCTCAAGCTACCAATTTTATTATCCACAAACTCGATGTCTGCGTCGGGGACCTGCGTCTTCACAAATTGCAGCAGTTTTTCCAGCCATGCCTTCCTAGCTGGTTTATTTCGATATAAGGGGTTTTTAACCTCCCACAAATTTCTCATATCCCTGTATCTGTCTATGAACTGGCCCATGAATTCAAGGTCTTTGAATTGTTTCATATTTGCTGCAAGACAAAACACTAATATCAGGCTAAACGCTCCTAATTTTATCCCAATATAGGCCTCAATCTCGAATCAGTATAAGCCACTGATGTCCCAAGTTAAGATGTTACCTTCGTTAGAATGTTCGTCCTCCTTCTTCCGCACACAGAACGTACGTTCGACACACGCGTGTTAACTCTATATACACTGTGCATGCGTTAAACTCTGCCCGCGTCGCCCACCTCTGGCTCTCTTTCTAGAATATTCCCCATCCCGTCGCTTTCATCGCAGTGGGAGAGGAACATGGCAGAGACACAGCAGGTGAATAATAGCAGTAACGAGGAGGATGAAAGCCCGGAGCAAGAAATGTCTTGATCCAGGAGGAGATTTAAGGCATCAAATATGTCCTTTGGTGAGATGGTGGAGATGGTGGACATCTTAAAGAGGGACGACTATGATAGGAAGCATGGACCGTACCCAAACCCAAATGTGAGAAAGGCCAAAATCATGACTAAAGTTGTGAAGAGTCTGCACCGGAATTTTGGGGTACGTCGATCCAAGGAGCAATTGCGGAAACGCTGGTCAGACCTGAAATTGAGGGAGCAGGATCAGTACAGAAGGACCAAGAAAGTGCTTCTAAAAAGTAAGTATTTGTTGTGTGTTCCTATTATTATTATTATTACTTGCATGCTGCTCCATGTGCTTTTATTTACTGTTGTACAGTTTTAAATGGCTACTTTCATGTTCGTGGGCACAGTAATCGGCCGTAGTAAACATTGTTTGTTTGCCAACTAAATATGATGTTTTTGGCAGATACAGGGTTAACTACATTTGGTCATGCTAATTTTTATTAAAAGAAGTTTAGGACATTGTTGTCTAGATGTCTTTGAAAGTAGAATGAATTGCAAACTTGATTCTGTTTTAATGTAAGAAGAGGACACCCAGCAGCTGTTTACACATCTGGACTCAGGAGCACTAGTGTGGGACACCAGAGCAACATTTTTAGGGTGACCCACACAGGTGCTCTAGTGTGTGAAACTTCTCCAAAAAAGCTAAGTATTTAAGGTATGTTAAAGGAAAAAATCCTATCTTCAGCTTGGAACTCTGCCAAAACAGACAATTGTACCCCACTTCCAAGCAATGTTTCATATTCCTATTTCTGGCCTCAAATATCTGTGTGCTAAGTTTACCTTTTGTTTCATTCTCATAGGGGAGGAAATACTTGGGACTTCGGAGGACAACAGGAATCCCCCACCTCCAAAAGAAGGGGGACAGAGGACACCACAACCTCAGGATGTGGAGGAAGGAGAGGTGGAAGAAGTGGTTGAAATTGTTACCACAACAGGTCAGTGTCAGACACCACAGATTCAGGTAATAGAGGTATGCCTGCATATTTATAATACATGGTGTGTATTTTTTTTTTAGGTAATGTGCAGCTTGTGTGCAATGTGTGGAAGAACAATCTCCTCATTTCACCAGTGACAGTGCACAAAGACTAATCCAGGACATAATATGGTGTAGTCTGGATTTAGACATCATAAAGCAAAAAAACAAATGAGGTTGAACAAAAACTGAAGAACATGATTGATGTATTAGGGAGAATCTAAAAACCACAAATGCCACCATTTTTTTGGGGGAATTTTTTTTTAAAAATGTTCTCGCATTTTAAAAGCACAATTTTGAAGATGCACACAGTGTGTCAACATGTGCTATCTGCCATCAGGGGATTTCAATGTACGCGTTTTGTGGGTGCAACCCCTTCCTCGCAACTCTAGTAGGTGTGAGGAAGTGGTTGCACCCCCAAAACACGTCCATTGATCCCCCCCCATGATGGGAGATAGCACATGTTGACATTAGGCATGGGATCAGGAGGGAAATCCCCAGTTTGACTCCCAATTTGTGTGCATCTTCAAAATTTGGCTTTTACAGGGGTGACATCACCCCATCTGATGAAGGCAAGATCAACACATTTTTGACAATATAATGTCTGATATTGCCTTCAGTTTTTCAATGTTGAACTTTGTAAGTTCCTGAGTTATGTTATGTTTTGTATGTTATGTTTTGAAACATGCCTGTTTATGTACTTCTAAAAAAATGTCAAGGTTAAACTTTATAAAACCAAGATGGTGTTTTTTTTACCAAAATAAGTTTTCTAACGCACATGTGCATGTGCACCGAGTAAAATGTTTTTATGAATGAATGATTTGTATAGCGCTACAAGGTTATACTCAACAATGTGTGGCTTCTTCCTTCAATGCTCAATACCAGTTTTTGTATTAAGTTGGTGTTTACAGTGACAATTAGGGTTAGTTAATAATGTAAAAACCACTTGACACTACAAGTGCACTAGGAGAACCTAGGAGACAGCTAAAAGAAACACAAGCAGTAAATCAAAATCAAGATTTTATCAGATAAAATTAAAAAAAATATATATTTCCAAATTTGCTGGCATAGCAATGGCCCCCCTACCCGTAAAACAATCCACATATTTTTGCCACACTTCACGGGCGCTTTGGGGGGGCAAGCCAGGACGGCCAGCTTCCAGGGCCATCAGGGTAGTTTCAGGAAGTCATCAGGCCCAACTGAGGCATAATTAGGAGCATTTCTCTTTAAAAAGTTGTGAAGTATTCAGCATGCTAGAACAATGTGGTTCAGTTTGTACTCCACCATATTTATTGCCATAAGAAATAGGCAGAACCGGCTGGCCATTATCCCAAAGGCATTTTCTGGCTATCCGGTAATTAAAAACCCTCTTCTCCGGGGTGAGGGTCCTCTGGGGGAATGACCTCATCAGGTGATCACCCAGACCAAATGCTTCATCTGCGACAAACACAAATGGAAGTCCTTCCACATTCTCTTCCACAGGCAATCCCAAGCCACCACTCTGGAGACGTCCGTAGAACTCGGTCTGGGCACAGACTCCACCATCCGACATCCGGCCATTCTTTCCCACGTCCACATATAAAAATGTATATGTCGCCGACACCACCGCTATCAAAACAATACTATAAAACCCCTTATAATTAAAATAGTATGACCCCAAGTGGGGTGGTGGGACGATGTGGACATGTTTCCCATCAATTTCCCACCTGCAGTTAGGAAAGTCCCAACACTCAGCAAAATGGGAGGCCACAGTCTGCCCTTCCTGTGGCGTTGAAGGAAACTGTGGAGTCAAAAAAGAAAAAAAACAGTACTTTTGCACATAACATTGCAAGCAGATTAGACACAAACATTCCTGGCCAACATCAGTATAACATTTATTTTAAGGAGTATTTAAAGACAAAAATATAAGGTCCACTTATCAGATTCCTCACCCCCTCTGATGGCCCATTGGAAACATTTTAGGGGGGTTATAAATGAGTTTGGGACCCTAAAAATGCTTAATTTAAGGACAACAATAACATTTGGACACATTTTAGGGGGTGTTTAGGGTAAAGCACTACAATGGAGCTGACAAAATACATTGTTAAGTGACTAGGCTAGGTGTGTATGGGCCCAGGATAGCATGCTGGGGAGGTTAGTGAAGGCAAATATGCGTGTAGGCCAAAAAAGGAGCATTGAAAGCTTAAAGCATGCATGAGGATAAAGAGGACATTCACAGCATATTCCAATCATGGTAATTAGGGAATGATGAAAGAAATACAAAACATTAGCATGCATGAAATACATGGAATGTGATGTTAAAGGAGAAAACTCCTTTAACATCCTTCTGCAGGACCTGAATGATGGCAGAACAGGTCTCTGGAATAATGATCTCCAGAGCCTGGGGGGAGATGCCTGTTGAGAACTTGAGGTCCTGCAGACTTCACCCTGTCGCCAAGTACCGCAAGGTGGCGACTAGCCTCTGCCCAGGAGTGATGGCTTGCCGCATGCAGGTGTCCTGCTTCATAATATAATGGGACAGCAAAGCCAACAGACGGTGAAAAACGGGGTCCGTCATCCGGAGAAAATTCCTGAAATCATCAGGGTTATTCTCCTGGATCTCCCGCAGCAAAGGCATATGAGAGAATTAGTCATGCTAGAGTAACCAATTCTTGGTCCATGAACTTCTCCCCACCCTGTTCATGGACTGGGCTTGGGTCAAAGTAAGAACCCCAACACCAAGCCCCCACACAGCACGAACTGTACCCGCAACATGGCTTTAAAACGGTCGGCTGGTCATAACGAACTAACAGAACACACTAAAAAACAGCAAGGCCTGTGAAGAGTGAGATGAAAATCAGAAATGAGCGGACAAGAACGCACTGAAAAACAGATACGAACTGACTACACGCACTGAAAACCAGATACAAACCCACAAGCACAAACTGAAGAGCAGTAACGATCTGAAAAGCACGAGTCTGAAAAGCGCAAATCTCACCAAACTTCTACTAAACAAGATAAACACGAGATTAGCAGAAGGAGCACAAAGGGTGGCGTACTGGGTATTGGACTTACGTTTTATACTAAAAATAATAACAAATAATATATAATAATAATACATTTTATTCAATACATTTTGGTCAATAATATAATCAAATCAAAAACACTGAAATTTTTTTGGGCCAAACAAGGGTGCAATATTACTAGTCATATTGCTTCAGTAAACATCCCGGGTATGGTAAATTTTTAAACATGGGACTGCACAAAGTCACCGCGTTCTTGACGGTCGGAATTTGGTGTGACCGTGTGTATGCAACTTTCCAAACAAAGTCAGCATGAACCACTCTATTTTTTAGTAGAAAGAAGGCATTCCATAGGCGTTGATGCCTGAAGATCTTCTTATAATATTTTTTTGTTGTTTTCTCATGGCTGGATAAAATGCCATTGCCTGGTAGGCTCTGTCAACACCTCCCATGGTGTTGTTGTAGTCTATAACCACTTGTGGTTTCATGATGTCTTTCCCACCTTTTGTGTGTACCATGACAGCGGAGGTGTTATGGATTGTACTCATTAGGCACACATCTTTTTTGTTAGGCCATTGCAGTGCCACCATTTTGCCTTTCTGCCAGGTAACCATTTCTCCCGTCTTGAGCTTCTTATTGCCAAAGGTTGGTGGCATGTCACGCCGTTTAGCTCCTTACGGTTCCATAGGCATCCGTTTTGTTCTGTAAAAGGAGCTCATAGAGTTCAGGAGATGTGTAGTGGCAGGTGCATGAGGGGCTATTGATAATTAATGATAGATACCGTATATACTCGAGTATAAGCCGAGTTTTTCAGCACATTTTTTTGTGCTGAAAGTGCCCCCCTCGGCTTATACTTGAGTCAAGCACTTTTCTGCAGCAGAGAATGACATTTTCCAACCCGAATTTGGGGCCCAGTATCTCAGGGCCACTTGGTGCTCGGAACCTCACATTGGTATGCAAACACAGTGGAACTAGCACTACAACATATGCAAAGATGGGGTTCCTAGCACCAAGTGACCCCGAGATAAGGGTCGGAAAATGTCATTCTCTGCTGCAGAAAAGTGCTTGACATTTTCTGACCCGACTTTGGGGGCCTGTATCTCGGGGCTAGTTGGTGCTAGGAACCCCAAATCCGGTGTGCAGACCCAGGGGAACTAGCACTACAACATAAGATGGGGTTCCTAGCACCAAGTGACCCCGAGATACGGGGGCCCCAAAGTCTGTCAACTGTGTATATCTGCAGCAATGTCATTTCAGGACCCTTTGGGTCCAGAGGGAAGTTTGGGGAACCTATGGCTGCAAATAGGCACAGTGAGGCATGCAAAAGGGCACAGTGAGGCTACAAATGGGCATTGATGACCCTCTTTTCCACTTACAGTAGGTGCGCATTTCTCACCCTAGGCTTATACTCAAGTCAATAAGTTTTCCCATTTTTTTGTGGTAAAATGCTAGTGAAGCACTATATGCATTGATAGATTAGGTGGGATAATATAGCAAACGTGTTGCCATTCAGGAACGATGGTGGGGGTCTTTGAGCTTGTGGCTGGTCAGGATAAGAATAAGGGTTGATATCCCACTGGTGTAGCTTGGCCAGGCCTTCTTCCAGAGAAGATACTTTTGTTGTGGAACCTTGATAGGTACTGTAACTTCCAGTTTTGATGGGTACTTCCATTTGTAAGGCAAATTATGGTTAAGAAGGGCCTTTATGATAGTTTCAGGTTCTTGCGTTGCTGTAACGTGTATTGAGAGAGGTCAGGCAGTAAGCGGAGACCAGAAGCTTTCTCCGGGAGCTGCGACAGGTGGTGGAAGGCTTCCATTAGCTGTTCCTTAACCAGGAAGAAATGGCTTCTGAGGATAACATCCCTAGGTATCTCAACAGGAAGTAATGAGGGTTTAGGAACTCGGTGTATCCTATCAATTGTCAGGTCAGCAGAAGTGAGATTCGGTATAACTGCCAGGAGTAGATCTCTTACAAAGTGAGGTAATTGTGCTGATTGGACCGATTCCAGGATACCCCTGATTTTCAGATAGTTCTTTCAAGACCTATCCTCCAGGTCTGATAATTTTGCTTTTATCCAGGTAATATCTTCTGTCTGTGCCATGTGGGAGTCTACAAGGGTGTTGTAATTTTCAGTATACTCGGTTAATGAGTTTTCCACATGATCCACCCAATCCCCCAGCTCTTGGATCTCAGCTCTGTGTTGGTTGATGCATGTCAGTATGCCAGCCTGCAATTAGGGGTTTGAGTGAGAGCACCATGTCTTTGAGCATTGTATCTGACACTGGCTGATCTGTAGTAGGAAATGCCACAATTGGGTCTACAGTGGGAGTTAGCAGAGGTGGATATGCTTCAGAGCCTGCCTCTCCCTGCATTTACTCCTAACATGGTTGTGGGGGTTCCCTGCAGGGCTTTGATTTGGCTGGGCTATTTAATGTGGGAGTAGAAGCCCCTGAGCCAGATACTGTGTAATTTAGTGCAGGTGGGTCCAGCCACGGGTTGCGAATTGCAGGAACCACCGCCATTTTGTTGAAGCCCATGGTACATTGTCAGGAAGGAGACCAATAACTTACGGGGCTGTGGCAGCTCTCTTTTCCTGTGCTGCATGGCTGGAGACTTCTTGCAGCTTCAGGCTGGTTGACTTATAGGGCTCTGTTATTCTGGAATTTCCCAGGGAGTGTGAGGAGCTCCAGGCTCAGGTGGCCATCACGCCGGGCAGTCATAACGCACCTAGGCTACTCATTTTGATATTCTCCCTTTTACTTGTGGAGAATCATATATTACATCTCCCCCTTTTTACAAACATACATGAGATTATTATTTTTACGTATATTCATAGATATCTTGGCGCATCAGACTCCTGATGAGTGGACCTTACTAAGATCCACGAAAGGCGCAGAGCTCCATGGATGTTAAGATATATCCGCTCATTTACATACCAACTGTGTATCCTACTATGACATTTTATGAACATTACCAAATGTGTGGTATTTTATCATATATGGATTTCCCTATGACTATTTTACTATATATGTTTGTATGATTATTGCATATCTTTTTAATGTATTTTTGTACATCATGGATTTTATAATAAATCATTAATTATATCCAAGTTGTATTTTCTTAGTGACCTACCTCATTCAAAGTCCCATGACCATTGCCTATTATTTACAGTGTAAATGTATCATGATGATTTATCTCTGTTCTTGTTCATTTGTCTTTAGTAACTCAGGCCTATTTTGTCAACCTTTTTAGATAATATTTCAAAATCCTGACAAATTATTAAATAGATCATTCATCTTTGAATTATATGAACCCCTTTTCACTTGACTTTATTTGTTTCTTTGATTTTTATTTAGGAAAATTGGTGGACAACCTGTAGTATAAACAAATGAGTGGAAATAAGATTGAAAAAAAACTCTTGTGAAAAAATCATTAAACAGCAGTGTTATGCTGTACTAGGTGAGAAAGATATGATGCTGTGTGCATAGTAGAGGATAGCATGCTGTGTTTGGAAATGTAAGACAAGAGAAGGGTAAAAAGGTAACTTGGATAATAAGCTCTAGGTGTGAGGGGACAAAAGTCAAATAAACAGCTAGAGAATATCAGCAAGGGTTAAACCACTATTGTGAGGGTATTGACAAGCCTGTGGAGCATTTATAAGCATGCAAAATAACAAAATGTTAACACTGTCTCCAATGTGCCATTAATCAGTAGTCAGCCCACTGTTTTTATAGTGATGTAAAAATGTTAAATTATCAAACTTAAATTAATGACTGAAATATGGAAAGCAATTTTAGAAGGAAGAAAATCAAAATAATTTAATGTTTAGTAGTCAGCACTTTTGAGTGATTTAACTTATTTGACAGCTGAAAGACTCACCTCATAAATATTGCATACTTGTCCATATATACTGTATGTGTGCCTTGCTTATACAGTATCTAACAGTTAGAACAATGTTCTGATGCTAGTGTTGCAAATGCTGCAGTCCGGATCCTCCTCACTAAAGTACTGTAGATGTGCTATGTCCTAAAGTTACAAGGATTGCCAGGCTGGATCATATACAGCTAGGTATTGATTAAATGTACTTCATAGAAATCTATATATAAAAAAATTACATTTAATTTAATTTTGGCCTTTTCTAGTTCCATCCTTGATACATTTATAAGGCTTTTTTTTTACTAATCATTTTGCAGCATGAAGCAGACATTCAGCTTGATTCGACATACAGTGAAATAGGCATGCACATCTCATTTTGACATGTTTTCAAGTGCTAACATTTTCAAATAAACTTGATTTCCTAACGTTTTTACCAGTCCAATGATACAGTAGCATAAGATTTTTTGATGATGCTGGGATTGTTTTGTGATATTTTTTCTTTGAAGTAAGCCATTGACATGTTTCTTAAAATACAATTTTTAGGCTCAGCAGGGCTACTTGTGGCATGGCAGGTACTTTTTTTGTTTGCCAGAACAATCCATAATTTGCACTGGCACTGGCACATGGCATTTCAATTCCTTTCCTAAGCACCAGGGGAAGAGCCAACCTGAGCTCATGGCATACCCCTCAGATACTGCCCATGCCCAGGTGGGCTGCAGGCATTGAGAAATGCTTAAAGCGGAGGTTCACACAAAAATTGAACCTCCGCTTTTCGAAACCCTCCCTCCCTCTTGTGTCACATTTGGCACCTTTCAGGGGGAAGGGGGGTGCAGATACCTGTCTAAGACAGGATTTTGCACCCACTTCTGGGCATAGACTCCCATGGGAGTCTATGCTTCTTCCTGTCCAGCCACGCTGTTTGCTGGGACATACACAGGTCCCAGAGACAGCAGGGACCATTTGTATTGCGTTGCGCGACTCACGCATGCATAGTAGGGAACCTGGAAGTGAAGCCGCAAGACTTAATTTCCTGATTCCTATACCGAAGATGGCGGTGGCAGCATCCGAGGACCGAGGGGCGGTTTGGCCTCGGGTGCCGACATCGCTGGACCCTGGGACAGGTAAGTGTCCTTATTTTAAAAGTCAGCAGATGCAGTATTTATAGCTGCTGACTTTAAAAAAAAAAAAATTGCCGGACTCCCTCTTTAATATCCTACTCTTTTAAGAAGCTTCCACAGGAACAGACTGGAGAAGACTATGTCACTTTGCTCACCTCACTGAATCCCAAATAGCAGTGGAGAAGGATTATAAGAGCCCTCTCCTAATGTACCCCTCCACAAGCTAAAGTGGCTCAAACCCTGAGCAAAGCATGCGACTTCCTTCTGCAAATTACAGAGCATCATTAATTTTTAAAATAAAAAACGATTATACATGGTTAATTGTGGATCTTTTTAAAATATAAATTTACTACTTACAAGTTTCTCCATCCTGTTGTGGTCGTTGCCATCATGATTGTGGACATGTGAAGCCCAATCAATATCTCTTCCTGGATAAGCCTTGGAGAGGTGCATGCTGGGTAACCAGCATGCACCTCTCGATCTCGCGCATGCACGGTTCACTGACGGCCGTAGCACTGATTGTTTCTAAAGTTGCCATAACAGTGGGCGGCGATGAAGGAAGGTTCTGCCCCTTTGTTATGGCAACATAGATAAACACATCTCGGCACTGTGATCCAGCTTAAACCGCGTCATTTCCTGTCAGGAAATAACGCAATTTTTAATCACAGTACTGCCCACAGACTCCTGGGAAATGATGACACATCATTTCCCAGAAGCACAGGCGAGGGAGGAAGTGACAAGGAGCTCCGCAGACCAGGAAGTGGCAGATTAGGAGGACTACAAAGCAACAGGGCGATTCTGGTAAGTATAAAAAAAAATTTCCTCCAAATGTTTTTTTATAGGTTTAGAGGAGTCTGATTCTGAAAAAACTAATTTCAGGGTGGAACTCCGCTTTAAATGGCAGCTTAGGTTTGCATTCTGCAGAGGGAACAGAGTAGTGAGAATGGGGTGTAGGAAAAAACAAAGACAAGTAACTAAAAACAACTTCATTTGTTTATCTAACTTTTTTTTTTTTTTTGGTGCAGTCATTTTGATTAACCACTTAAACCCCCCTCCTGCCCAGACCAATTTTCAGCTTTCGGTGCTCTCACACTTTGAATGACAATTACTCAGTCATGCAACACTGTACCCAAATGCCCAGCTGAGGATGCAGAGTCCACTCGTCTGTGCAGAGTAAAAACAGAAGAATACAAAAGAAATCCAGCAGACAAGCCGAGGTCAGGATGGGCAGCAAATAAGCACAGATGGAGAATGAAGCCAGCATCAGTACATGGGACGTCAGGCACAGGATACACAAGTAACAAGCGACTGAGAGCTTAGAGAACTCTGAAGTTGCTCAGGCAATGTGGGCTACACTGACCATGTCATATATATATGTAAGCAAACTAGGAGGCGGGCCAGAAAGTGATAGAAGGGAAAGAAATGAAAACCCACAGAATAGCAGGTAATGCACATGTAGCCAAACTACACATGTGAAAGGAACCAGGGCAGAGAAAGCACTACAGCAAGGAGGTAAGAATACAGAAGGAGGAAATTGCAGGCTAACTTGTGACACTACAGCTCAGGTGACAAAACACATTGGAGTATGACGATAACGGTACGAGAATTAATACAGTGTGAAGATACAGTGGTTACCAAGGGTAAGCCTGTAAGCTGTATACATGTGGCAGGTGAGATAGCCTCTTTGGCTGCAATACATTTCCTACATCAACAAAAGCCACTCTGCAACACTGAGGCCCTCAACCTGTACACAGGTACAGAAGAGGAAGAGTTAAGTGAAGTGCATGCATGGAGTCTGTGCTAGGTGCACGGAGGGACCCCATACCATTACTGAGAGTGAGGTAGTAGTGATACCCTGCAGAGGTTGAGAGGGCATTAGCTATGTGTGTCCTTCTTACAGTATATTCACAAATGACAGAGTTGGTGTATATGACATCAAGAGAGTTTCCTAGAGTTTGTTCATGTTTATCATCTACCCGGTTGTGAGCATAGCTCAAGTAAAGGTACCCCATGTGTGTGACAGAGACCATGTACAGAGTAGCCCAGAAGCCCATGTGACCCTTGCTTGGTGCCCAATGAGGAAGGAAACATGGACGATATGAAAACCACTGTATCACCATGACACCCCCTACCCTACATGAAAATGAAAAAACTGGACACTATGGTCCAAAACTTTGGACCCAGCAAGCGTTTTTTGAAAGATGGAGGACCTTTTTAGAGCACTTCTTTTCAGAGTCTGAAATAGCCCAACTGATGACCACTTTTCATTTCACGGAATGGTATGCAAAGGCTAATCTCTCAAATGCACTGGGAAAGCTTAAACTCCAAGCTTCTGCTCAAGTCTCTGGACATGACCCTCCTCACTGTTTCATAGACCCGCTCCACCCTTCCCCCGGAAGCATTCTAGTATCTGGAATCCTATGTTTGATGTCAGCTCTCTCGTAGAGCCTATATCATTATGCTTTTAGGGTTTAGAATTCTAGTGCACCTGATGGGGTTGAGTTTACCACTGATGAGTTTGCTAGAAGCTATATTCCTTCAGCTGGACGTTTATCCCCTCATCCACCATCTGTTGTTATACGACCAATAGGTTGGGATATGATCTCGGCAAATATTTGCTGATGTTCACTCTGGTCAGCCATTATGCGTTTTGTCTAGGCATTCTTTGGTTGTAACTTGCTGATATCTTTTCTGTCAGTTATGTATGATTATGTATGCTTATGCCTGCTTATGCCTTTTTTCTGACCAGGCATTACTATGCCTATCTCCTTTGTCTTTGTGTGTAACATTTTTGAATATATATATATATATATATATATATATATACATGGGCGTCCGCAGGTAGGGGCAAGGGGGGGCTAGTGCCCCCCCCCCTGGAGCCAGGTGTTCGCACATGGACACTCAGGGGCCAGGCTGATCCTGGGTGGGTGCAAAGCAAAAACACAAGTGCTAGGTCACCTAGATAGGAAAAGTATGTTTGCCCTACATATATATCACTACACACAAAATGAGGGCAATCATTTTAATTCTAAAATGATGACCTACTGGGGTGAAATAGAGAGATGTAGATCCAGCTGGCGCGCCACCAGCACCGCCCACTCAAGCCCCTCCCCTCCACGATGTTGACAAAAAGGCGCGGAGCATGGGTGACCTTAAAATGATGCCCCCCCCTGAAAAAACTTCTGCGGACGCCCATGTATATATATATATATATATATATATATATATATATTATATATATATATATATACAGTACATATAAAAAAAAAAACTGGGATTTGTATCACATTACGCTTACCGGATCCCTGTGTCAGAATCTGAACCTGTGACTTCTGCATTGTCTGCTGTGGCTTTTCGTGCTGTGTCACCTGAGATGCAGAACAGCTCCCTGCCTGATTCCTTGGAAAACCTTACTTTGTATCTGGTTTCTGATGAACATTCAACTCTTTACAGTTTCCATGATCTTTCTATGAAAGCCATGTGTCAAGGTGGACAAGCTAGTAGATAAGATAACTCTAAAACTTCTATACATAGGCTAAAACATATTCCCTTTCGTGCTTGCAAGAATTGGGCACTGGCTAATGCTGGCACTCTCGTTCACCTGTGACAGATGCTGGTGCTTTGTCTTCAGCCTCCTGTGTAACCTGTGATTCTGTGAACCTGTATCCGGCTTCTAGTTGCTGATCCGGCTTGTCTTGACCATTCTCAGAACTCCACCTGCATCAACTTCAGCTTGTCCCTTGACCTCTGCTTCTGTCTGCTCCTTTGGCTCCTGCTTCACTGATCGGTTCCAGACCCAGCTTGTTTCCTGACCACACTGTCTGTGAATGACTTGGCCTACCTGACTCATTTACTCTGTCTGCCGTCACCAGTACCAGCTGCTTGCCTGTTTGCTGAAGCCATCTGAAGAATTTTCTTGCCCAGCGTGGACCCTTGCCCTGCTGCTAGCAGGACCTACAGCCACTTGTGCCACTCTATACTCCTGCACCTCCTGTCTACACTATCAGGGGCCATGATTCAAAGGTGTAAGAGAGGCCTTCCTCATCATATCAGGCTATGCTATCATGTCTCTGCACATCTTGTTTGACAGATTATTGTGCTCTCTCCAGCCGATATCTTACTCCTTTGCAAAACTTCTGCTGTCCTGCATGACTGCATACCTGCTGCTGCATTAATGCATCCACTCGTTATTGACTTTTGATTTGTTCACTGACAATGTTTTTGCGACTGCCTGATTGCATCCAGCTACTACTCATTACTGGTCTTTTGGCTTGTTCATCAATTACGCTTTTGCCTGAGCCCTTCTAGATACTACTTGTTATTGACCTTTTGGCTTGTTCATTGATTACACTTCTCTTTGTTCCTCCTTATTTGGTTTGTCCACTATCTGACTCCCATTTGCTCTCTTACTGCTGGAACAACCCAGAGGGTCACAACCTGGCATTAGCATTCAGTGCAACCCATCTCCACTATTAGGATCTCTGGTGAGGGCTTTCTAGTGCATAGATTATTAAAGACACAAATAAAGATATGGCGCTATATATCAGCTTAAAACAAAAAGTGTTCTCAACTCACATAAAAGTGCTATGTGTTAGCACGAACATGTACAGCTTGAAATGAATCTGCATGCCAGATTTCAAGCTGTACATGTTGTTGCTAACACAAAGCACTTTTAAATGTAAGTGGGTATTGCTACATTTACTTTCTCTTATTTATTGATAACAAGCTTATTGCGCTATGATCTGTTATATATTTTTTTCCGAGTTTTATTTCCTAAACATTGCCAAAGATAAAGGGATCGTCTCCATTCATGCAGCTGGTCACAAGAAATTCACTATTGTTCAAAGGCTTTTTTATTTCATAGATTTAGTGAGTTTGTATTTCTCCAGTATGAATTGTGGTGAAGCATCATGTTCATAATTGGAGGTAATTCCAGGGACACAGTTTACAGAAACAATTTGTTATTACCTGGCACCATTACCAAAGTCCTTATAAACCCCAACATTTCATCACAGGATTTATAGGTAACTTAAACAGTTAGTATCAAAGTGCATTCATCTACAATTTTAAAGAGATTGCACCCATTTAACCTGAATGGGAGATGTGCCAGGAAAAAAGTTTTTTTCTGTTCAAAATTACGGTTTGCAACTGAGCATACAGGCAAAAGCAAGGACTTCTGAAACAATGTGATGTGGACTAATGAGTCATAGTTTTTTGTCACAGTAACAAAAGACGTGTTTGGTGTAAACTGAACATAGAATTTCTGGAGAAGAACCTCATACCAAAAGTAAAACATGTTGGTGGAAATGTTATGGTTTGGTTAAGCCTTCAACTTTCAGATCCAGATCATAAACTAATTGCAGTAGGAGTTTGAAATACTTTTTTTTTTTAAGTTTGTGATTGATTCATTGAGGAGTTTACAGAAACATTTTTCAACATGAAGTCCACTCTTTTTCCTAAAAGAAAAATAACTTGGATGACAGAGATTCTGAATGTATGAGGATCTTGTGTGTTATATTTGTTTTCATACTTAATTAAACAGAATATTTATTTTGCGCTAAGGTATTTAGCTATGTTAAAGTGGGACTATAACCACTTCAGCCCCGGACCATTTGGCAGCCAAAGGACCAGAGGTCTTTTTTCAATTTCGCACTGCACTACTTTAACTGGTAATTGCGCGGTCATGCAATTTTGTAACCAAACGAAATTTGCGTCCTTTTCTTCCCACAAATAGAGCTTTCTTTTGATGGTATTTGATTGCCTCTGTGATTTTTTATTTTTTGCGATATAAACGGAAAAAGAGCGAAAATTTTGAAAAAAAAAGAGATTTTCTACTTTTTGTTATAAAAAAAATCTAATAAACTCAATTTTAGTCAAACATTTGGGCCAAAATGTATTCAGCCACATGTCTTTAGTAAAAAAAATGCCAATAAGCGTATATTTATTGGTTTGCGCAAAAGTTATAGCGTCTACAAACTAGAGTACATTTTCTGGAATTTACACCGCTTTTAATTTATGACTGCCTATTTCATTTCTTGAGGTGCTAAAATGGCAGAGAAGTACAAAACCCCCCCAAATGACCCATTTTGGAAAGTAGACACCCCAAGCTATTTGCTGAGAGGCATGTTGAGCCCATTGAATATTTTTTTTTTTAGTCCCAAGTGATTGAATAAAGACAAAAAATAAAAAAGATTTTTTTTTTTTTTCAAAAAGTTGTCACTAAATGATATATTGCTCACACATGCCATAGTTATATGTGGAATTGCACCCCAAAATACATTTTGCTGCTTCTCCTGAGTATGGGGATACCACATGTGTGGGACTTTTTGGGAGCCTAGCCGCGTACGGGGCCCCGAAACCCAAGCACCGCCTTCAGGATTTCTAAGGGTGCAAATTTTTGATTTCACTCCTCACTACCTATCACCGTTTCGAAGGCCATAAAATGCCAAAATAGCACAAAACCCCCCCAAATGACCCCATTTTGGAAAGTAGACACCCCAAGCTATTTGTTGAGAGGCATGGTGAGTATTTTACAGCTCTCATTTGTTTTTGAAAATGAAGAAAGTAAAGAAAAAAAAAAAAATTTTTTCTTTTTTCAATTTTCAAAACTTTGTGACAAAAAGCGAGATCTGCAAAATACTCACAATACCTCTCAGCAAATAGCTTGGGGTGTCTACTTTCCAAAATGGGGTCATTTTGGGGGGTTTTATGCCATCTGGGCATTCCATGGCCTCCGAAACTGTGATTGGCAGTGAGAAGTGAAATAAAAAAATTACACCCTTAGAAAGCCTGAAGGCGGTGATTGGTTTTTGGGGTTCCGTACGCAGCTAGGCTCCCAAAAAGTCCCACACATGTGGTATCCCCGTACTCAGGAGAAGCAACAGAATGTATTTTGGGGTGTATTTCCACATATGCCCATGACATGTTTGAGCAATATATCATTTAGTGACAACTTTTTGTAAAAAAAATATATATATTTTTTTTTTTTTCATTATTCAATCTCTTGGGACAAAAAAAAAAAATATTTAATGGGCTCAACATTGCTCTCAGCAAATAGCTTGGGGTGTCTACTTTCCAAAATGGGGTCATTTGGGGGGGGTTTGAACTGTCCTGGCATTTTATGCACAACATTTAGAAGCCTATGTCACACGTCACCCACTCTTCTAACCACTTGTAGACAAAGCCCTTTCTGACACTTTTTGTTTACATGAAAACATATTTTTTTTTTGCAAGAAAATTACGTTGAACCCCCAAACACTATATATAATGTTAAAGCAAAGGCCCTACAGATTAAAATGGTGGGTGTTGCATTTTTTTTTTCCACACAGTATTTGCGCAGCGATTTTTCAAACGCATTTTTTGTGGAAAAAATACACTTTTTTTTATTTTAATGCACTAAAACACACTATATTGCTCAAATTTTTGATGAAATAAAAAATATGATCTTAGGCCGAGTACATGGATACCAAACACGACATGCTTTAAAATTGCGCACAAACACGCAGTGGCGACAAACTACATACATTTTTAAAAGCCTTTAAAAGCCTTTACATGATACCACATTAGATTCACGGAGGAGGTCTACTGCTAAAATTACTGCCCTCGATCTGACCTTCGCGGTGATACCTCACATGCATGGTGCAATTGCTGTTTACATATGACGCCAGACCAACGCTTGTGTACGCCTTTGCGCAAGAGAAGGGGGGGCAGGGGTGCTTTTTTTTTTTTTTTTTTGGTTTTTTTTTTATTTATTTAGCTTTTTTATTTTATTTTTAAACTGTTCCTTCCATTTTTTTTCTTTGTTATGATTTTTATTGTTATCTCAGGGAATGTAAATATCCCCTATGATAGCAATAGGCAGTGACAGGTACTCTTTTTTTGAAAAAATTGGGGTCTATTAGACCCTAGATCTTTCCTCTGCCCTCAAAGCATCTGACCACACCAAGATTGGTGTGATAAAATGCTTTCCCAATTTCCCAATGGCGCGGTTTATATCCGGGAGGGGGGACATTCCCTCCCACTGCTTGTAAAAGCAGTCTAGAGGCTAATTACCCGCTAGAATTGCTTTTACATGAAAGCCGATCACTGGCTGAAAAGAATGATACCAAGATGATACCTAAACCTGCAGGCATCATTCTGGTATAACCATTCAAAGTCCAGCAACATACTGGACATATATTGTAATCTTTTTTTTTTCATGCAGCCTCTTGGCTGAACGAAAAAAAGAGATTGATTGGTGGGTATGCCCACCATTAGAATACCTCCCTTCATCCACCCACTTCTAATGATGGGCATACATGCACCATTTATATATGCCGATGCATGGGGGCATCCTCCCGCAAAAGTTATGCCGTGTACACACGGTCGGAATTTCGACCGTATGTACGTGGCATTAGGAGCCAATCGCTCCCCCCCCCTGCTGCCCCCATGCTTCGGCATATATGCTCTTTTTTTTAACTGTGGTGGTGAAATCACCTCCTACAGCGTTGGAGTCGCGGCTTTATGTATCGTGGGAGCAAACGCTGTTGCTGTCAAGATAAATAAATCCGCGTTGCAACTGAATGGCGCACCTGAAAACAAAAAAATGCTCAACACTAAAACACACAGTAAACAAAATTACATACCTGAAAAGCAAGCATGATAAAACATAATAAAACATAATAAAACATAATAAAACATTGCAGAATAGAATGGAGTAAAAAAAGAGCAACAATAGAGAGAGAATAGAGTGAGAGAGAGAACAATAAAACGACAACTATTTTATTTTTTTTTATTTTTTTGAGATTCACAGGTAAAAAAGCTCCTGACTGAAGCGACTGAATCAAAACGCTACCACAAAAAAAAATGTTAGCGATCGCAGGGATCAGGCCTGACTCTGCGAACGCTGCAGTTATGTGTGCTTAGTGTTTTGTAAGTGACAGTGATCGATCGATACTGCACTTGGGTGGGCTGGGCTGGGCGGAGGGGGAAAACGCAGGTGCTAGCAGGTATCTGGGCTGATCCCGCTAACAATGCGTTTTTTTTTGGAACCCTAAACTGCTGGGACGCTAGTATAGATCTGATCAGATCAGATATTGATCTGTTCAGATACTGTGCCACTAAGGGAGGTGTATGCTTTGTGCGTGGGTGTTTGCGGTACTGGCACTAACCTGGGGCGACGCAGACCTTATTTGACCCTAAAACCTAATTGATATCACCCGCCGGGCGATCAGGGGGTTAAACCGTTATTGGGTAATAAATGGCGGGTGCCCTGACAGTATAAAAAACAAGCTAACTAACCAGCGTCACCCGTAACAGTAATACAAAAAAAAACTGGTTACCTAGCGACACTAATGCAGCGATCAGAAAAAACGATCGCTTAGTGACACTGGCAAAAGGGGGTGAAAGGGTTAACTAGGGGCAATCAGGGGGTTAAACCTTTATTAGGTAATATATGGGGGTACCTGACGCTATATAAAAACCTGACGGGAACCTAAATAACGAAATAACTAACTGGCTAACCAGCGTCACCAGTGACAGTTATACAGTGATCACTGGTGAAAGGGTTAACTCTAGGGGCAATCAGGGGGTTAAAACCTTTATTTAGGTTGTAATATGGGGGTACCTGACCTATAAACCTATTTATGAACCTATATAAACATGGCGGTTACCTAAAAAAAAAAAATGGTTACCTAGCGACACTAATGCAGCGATCAGAAAAAACGATCGCTTAGTGACACTGGCAAAAGGGGGTGAAAGGGTTAACTAGGGGCAATCAGGGGGTTAAAACCTTTATTAGGTAATATATGGGGGTACCTGACGCTATATAAAAACCTGACGGGGAACCTAAATAACGAAATAACTAACTGGCTAACCAGCGTCACCAGTGACAGTTATACAGTGATCACTGGTGAAAGGTTAACTCTAGGGGCAATCAGGGGGTTAAAACCTTTATTTAGGTTGTAATATGGGGGTACCTGACCTATAAACCTATTTATGAACCTATATAAACATGGCGGTTACCTAAAAAAAAAAAATGGTTACCTAGCGACAGCAGTGACACTAATACAGCGATCAGAAAAACGATCGCTTAGTGACACTGGCAAAAGGGGGTGAAAGGGTTACCTGGGGGGCAATCAAGGGGTTAAACCTTTATTAGGGGGGGGTGGGGGGCTACCTTGGACCTAAAACTAACTGCCCTGACAGTTATTACAGTCACACTGACACTAAATGCAGTGATCAGTAAAAAAATGATCACTGCAATTAGTGACACTGTGACGGGGGGGGGAGGGGGTGATCTGGGGGGTGATCAGGGGGTGACAGGGGGGTGTTTTGTGTGCCTATGTGTACTGGTGTCAGTGTACTGTTTGTGCACTAACCTTTAGATGTTCACAGCTCGGCGTTCCGGTCACATAGACCGGCGCACCGAGCGTGACATCACTTCCTCTGCCTGTGTTTTGATTGACACAGACAGAGGAAGCATCTGATTCGCCAGGAGCGATCGCGAGGGGGTGGCCAGAAACCACTGGCCGTCCCCTCATCCGGATCGCTCCTGAAGCGATCCCGACCGTCCCCGCCGGCCGGGGGGGGTCCGATCGGACCCCCCACCCGCCGGAAGAATGGCACGTACAGGTACGTGGTTCTGCCTGTACGTGCCATTCTGCCGACGTATATATACAGGGGGCGGTCGGCAAGTGGATAATGTCTTTAGGTAAATTTTAGGTCAATTTACACATTTTAAACTGATCTTCTATCAATATTACCCATTATTTGTATGTAGCAAGCAGAAAAGGGTGACAAATAAATATACAGGTAAAAAAGCAAAATGGCTTGTCAAAGTGATACAGATTTCAGCAAAATTCCAAGCTCAAAAGCTCCTTCCTCTGGAATTATATAGAGATAAATATATTTCATAGAAACTGACAATAAGTTTTGACATCTAAAAGTTTGTCATTTTATTTTAATCAGATGTTAAAATTCAGATGTTTGGTAAGTTCTTTGCAGAATAAAAGCTTGGGTCAACCTGTGACAAGAGAAGATACATAAAATGGTTCCTGCAAAATACCTTCCCAGTCATTATCTGACATATTCCCTAGGTCAGATTCCTATGCTTTTATTTAATTTATTTTTAACTTTAGTGCGAACTTGGATAGAAATTGAGAATACATATTGGAAATCATACGCTTTGTGCTTGTTGTTTTGCCCAGCTCATAAAATACAGGGTTGAGACATATAGTGGGACCTGTGGGGCCTAGTTGAGCTTTGTAGAGCATTGCAAAGTTGAATGTATCTATAAAAGCTATTCTTGTGTAAAAAGAAAAAATAATGTATTAGAATAGGGAAGTTCCTCTTTATATATTTGAGAGATGGTCAAAATACCTGCAATTTTTCAGTTCTGAAAGCTTTGGAATTCAATCACTGCTAAATTATCCTATAAATAATGAAGTTATCAATACCCAAAAGTTTTTTGGCTAATTCCCAAATCTTATCAATAAGGCATACAGTGGGCATGGCTGAGAAGGTTCTTACATACGACATAGTTTCTAACTGATATAATGAAATCAAGCCATTGAAAACATCTGAAGAACATTAAATATAGGGGGTGAATATATCCCCCACTCCACCCGGCAATATGTAAGAAATGGTGACACCCTCCTGTTCGGTTCACAGCAGAACATGCGAACAGGCAAAAAATTTGGCAGAACACAGTTAAAGTCTATGGGACACGAACATGAATAATCAAAAGTGCCATATTTTAAAGGCTTATATGCAAGTTATTGCCATAAAAGTGTTTGGGGACCTGGGTCCTGCCCCAGGGGGTATGTATCAAGGCAAAAAATGTTTTTAATAACGGAATTTTTTTTCGGGAGCAGTGATTTTTTTTAATGCTTAAAATGAAACAATAAAAATGTAATATTCCTTTAAATGTTGTGCCTGGGGGTTGTCTATAGTATGCCTGTAAAGTGGCACATTTTCCTGTGTTTAGAACAGTACCACAGCAAAAGATCATGGGATCCCCCCAGTCCATTACCAGGCCCTTTGGGTCTGGTATTAATATTAAGGGCAAACCCGAAACAAAATTTAAAAAAAAATTGCGTGGGGGGTCCCCCTAAAATCCATACCAGGCCCTTCAGGTCTGATATGGAAATTAAGGGGAACCCTGCTCCCATTTTTTTTTAAATGGCGTAGGGGCCCCCCAAAATCCATACCAGATGCTTATCCAAGCACGCAACCTGGCAGGATGCAGGAAAAGAGGGGGGACAAGAGAGCGCTCCCCCTCCTGAACCATACCAGGCCACATGCCCTCAACATGGGGAGGGTGCTTTGGGGTAGCCCCCAAAGCGCCTTGTCCCCATGTTGATGGGGGCAAGGGCCTCATCCCCACGACCCTTGCCCGGTGATTGTGGGGGTATGCAGGCGGGGGCTTATCGGAATCTGGAAGCCCTTTTAA
Source organism: Lithobates sylvaticus (assembly GCA_028564925.1). NCBI lineage: Eukaryota > Metazoa > Chordata > Amphibia > Anura > Ranidae > Lithobates > Lithobates sylvaticus. The sequence continues at coordinate 364,367,922 of CM053027.1, forward strand.
CAAGGGGATCCCCAGATCCAAGCCCCCCGTGTGAAATGGTAACGGGGTACAAGTCCCCCTACCATTTCACAAAAAAAGTGTCAAAATGTTAAAAAAGACAAGACACAGCTTGGGACAATTCCTTTATTAAAAAATCAAAAATAAAAATGTCCCACAATGTCCATTCTATAACACCTCCCGACGGAGCGAAAAAGAAAAAAAATCAGCGACTGATCCGCCTCCATGGGAGGCTCCCGCCGTGTGACGCTTTTTTGCTGTAACAGCTATTATATAACTGAGGGCGGGGCCAACAGTGATGTAACTGGGTGACTCCGCCCCATCTGATGCCACGCAGATCAGTCGTGGCTTTTTTTTTTGGTCCGTCAGGCGGTGTAACAAAAGAAGATGAATGGACATTGTTAACCTTAAAAATAAAGGTAAACACAGCCGTGTTTACACCAAAGTTAACCACTTGCTTACTGGGCACTTAAACCCCCTTCCTGCCCAGACCAATTTTCAGCTTTCGGTGCTCTCACACTTTGAATGACAATTACTCAGTCATGCAACACTGTACCCAAATAAATTTTTTGTCCTTTTTTCCCACAAATAGAGCTTTCTTTTGGTGGTATTTGATCACCTCTGGGTTTTTTATTTTTTGCGCTATAAATAAAAAAAAAACGAACATTTTGAAATAAAAACGCATTTTTCTTTGTTTCTGTGATAAAATTTAGCAAATTATACATTTTTCTTCATAAATTTTGGCCACAGTTTATACTGCTACATATCTTTGGTAAAAATAACCCAAATTAGTGGATATTATTTGGTCTTTGTGAAAGTTAGAGAGTCTACAAAATGTGGTGCAAATTATACAAAATTGATCACACCTGTTGTACTGGTGACCTATCTCATTTCTTGTGACCCGAACAAGCCAGGAAAGAACAAATACCCCCAAATGACCCCTTTTTTGAAAGTAGACATTCCAAGGTAATTAGTAAGAGGCATGGTGAGGTTTTTGATGTTGTCATTTTTTCCCACAGTTCTTTGCAAAATGATTTTTTTCCCCACAAAATTGTCATTGTAATAGGTTATTTCTCTCACATGGCATGTGTATACCACAAATGACATCCCAAAATAAATTCTGCTACTCCTCCTGAGTATTATGATACCACATGTGTGGGACTTTTTCACAGCCTGGCTACTTAGAGAGGCCCAACATGCAGGGAGCATCACGTGTTCTAGGAGCATAAATTACACATCTTAAGCCCCATACACACGGTCGGACTTTTTCATGGATTCTGTCCGATCGGACAAGGTTGTTGAAAAATCAGACCGTGTGTATGCACCATCGGACAGTGTTCGTCGGTTTGTCCGACGGACAAAGTCTTATCTCCTGCTGGAAAGATTTGCCGCCAACACGGTCCGATCACACCAAGTCCGATCGTGTGTATCGAATTCCTGACGGACAAAGTGCCACGCATGCTCAGATCACATTACAAGACCAAAGCTATTGGCTACTAGCCTCTACGTAGTCCCGTCGTAGGCAACAAACGTCACCACGTTCAGAATGATCGGATTTTTCGACAACTTTGTCCGACCGTGTGTACGCAACACCAACATCGGACAAAGTACGACGGACATGATCCGACGGACCTGGTCCTCGGATTGTCCGACCGTGTGTATGGGGCTTAACTTGTTGACTACCTATTACACTTTTGAAGGCCCTGGAGCACCAGGACAATGACACGTGACACTGACGTGGCACTGATGACAGATGGCACTGATACGTGGCACTGATGACACATGACACTGATGTGGCACTGATGACAGATGGCACTAATATGGGGCACTGATGACACGTGACACTGATGACAGATGGCACTAATATGTGGCACTGATAACAGATGGCACTTATACGTGGCACTGATATCATGTGGCACTAATACGTGGCACTGATGACACGTGACACTGATGATAGATGGCACTGATACGTGGCATTGATGACACGTGACACTGATAACAGATGGCACGTGACACTGACAGGTGGCACTGATGACAGATGGCACTGATACGTGGCACTGATACGTGGCACTGATGACAGATGGCACTAATATGTGTCACTGATGACATGTGACACTGATAGTGCCATCTGTCATCAGTGCCATATGTGGCACTAATGACACGTGGCACTGATGTGTGGCACTGATGACAGATGGCACTTGTACATGGCACTGGGAACAGGTGGCACTGGGGACAAATGGCACTGGGGACAAATGGCACTGGGGACAGGTGGCACTGACAAATGGCCCTGGGGACAGGTGGCACTGACAGATGGCACTGGGGACAGATGGCACTGGGGACAGGTGGCAGTGGGGACAGATGGAAATGGGGACAGATCGCAATGGGGACAGATGGCAATGGGGACAGATGGCAGTGGGGATAGATGGCACTTTTTTTTCTTTCTTTTTTTTTTTATTTACGGCCGCTGCAGCCGTTCATCTCTCCCTCCTCACACGCTGTCTCTGTGTGAGGAGGGAGATCAGCGCTGAGAGATGATCTCATATGTTTACATATAAGATCATCTCTCATTGGACACGCTGATCGCGTTGTAAATGGCCGCTGTGATTGGCCATTTACAGCGATCTGTGACTGGCTGTGTCAGAGGGACATGGGCAGTACAGAACTTCCCCGATGCGCGCTCTTAGGAGCACGCATTGCGGAAGTAAACAGAAGGACGTCCAGGGACACCTGTAGCCGTCTTTCGGCTATATCGTGGGCGCAAAGTGGTTAAACCCAATTCAGTTTTAAAAAAAAATAATGAATCTACCACAAGCTCAGATTATCAAATCTTTGGTAAGGTTTATCCTTAAAAAAAAAAATTCAAGGTATAATACAGCATGCTAAATGCACCTTATCTTACCCTATAATAATAATAATCATTCTTGGATATGAGCTTCAGCATTGAGCAACAAGACTTCCACAGTTCTGTACTTTAATTGACAACAATGAGAATATTACTGCTTGTAAAATTCCACAGCTAAAACAAACAAACTACTCTCTTGTAGCTATTTTCACTGTCCTACACACAAATATTATGTATTTAGTGGACACTAGTCCACTAGTGGACCATTTAAATGAAAACAAAAATCCGTCGAACCTTTTCAACAAAACCAAGACCACACTCAATCGGTGTCTTTCCAATGAAACACATGTACTCACCATGCAGCACACTCAAACAATGGTTCGAGAGAGCAATGAAGCTTGGTGAGCACAAAAGAAGACAATAAAAAAAATAATAATTAAAAAAACTTTTCCTGCTAAGTTACTTCCTCCCCATCACATTTACTGGCTTATAATGGTACTTCCAAAGAACTTTTTCAATTAAAATTACGGGATATTAAGCAAAACAAAATATGTGGTGTATCCTCGCTCCTTTTTAGAATTTAATCTAATACCCACTGATACAACAAAACATTTACCTGTATTTTTCCCTAGATATATTTTCTGTGACCTTCAAACTCCAGGACAAACACTCAGTTTAAATTCCCCCAATAACTTTAATCTGCCTTACACAAATCTTGGTATTATATTAAATACTTTCAGTCCTGTACTCAACTTTGTGGTCGCCACTGTTAACCATAAAAATCTATATTTCTGATTTATTAATCATAAGATATGATATGGGTTAAATAAGAGTTCTTTTGACCAGGAGCAAAAGCTTTAAATATAATAACATTTATTAAAGATAGTTGAAAGTCTAGCTAATACACAAATTTCTGGGTTGAAATAAAATATTTACATGAAGGAATACATAGTATATTCCTTAAGACAGTGATCTACAAGCATATTTAGTTACAAGAAACAGGGCATACCTTTCCCCATAATTACCCATTCTTACCAAGGTTCCATTCTGATGGCTGGTTTCCCAGAAAGAGAATGTTACCTCCCCTTTGCTCTGAGTATATGCCTTCATGCTGATGCCCCATAGGTTGGCCTAGCTTGGATCAGGATTGGAGGGCTTACTACATAAGTCGGCCCCCTTTCATGCAAATCCTTGTGGCTATTCTGGGCAGGAGATGTAATTGAATTTTCCCAGGAAGTTAGGTATTGATTATGGGTTGGGTTCTTCTTCATTGTCTACCCCAGCATGGGGTCCTTTGAAGTGAGTGGGTGTAAAACAATGGAGTTGGCTCTCCAGTGTTTGTATATACAAGCCTCGGCCCCGCAATGTCTGCTCTTAACAAGTGCTTGGGGGAAGCCCTTTTACCCGGCTTTCATAGATGCAAGCCAAATGAGATATATTCATAATTACAATATTTTAATGGAGATTTCACATAAACTCATAAGGCAACAACATTGTGGGACATTTTTATTTTTTTATTTTTTTGCCTTAGCGTGTGGATAAAGATATTTATCCACCATGCGGCTGACATTTTCAGTTAGTGAATTACATCCTGATATGATGGGCGACCGGGGGGGGGGGACAAGTAGGACTTTTACAGATTTTGGGCAAGGCGTAGAAAGTTGTAGTTCTTGGGTTGGGATAATCCAAGAACCTTAATGTGTTGGTGTCAATCAGACCCTGCTGAAAAGCTTGTGCTAGAATGTTCTTAAACTTGATTGCACTCTGTTGTACAAAAGCCAATGGTACCCATTTATACCATTCCTTATTCCAGGTAATGTTATAGCACATCTTTTCATATCCCTCTCTGTTTATTATTACCAAATTCCCATCCTTATCTAAGGGGTTAATGACAATGTGTCTATGGGTTTGCAAAGATTTTTTTTGTATGCCTCTGGGCAGCTAGTAAATTATGTGGACACCTAGATTTCCATTTTGTAGTTTTTAAAGGCTTTAGTTACCTGAATTACAAAGGCCCAATTGTTGGGAGTCCCATGTAAAATGGGAAAGGATTTGGATTTGGGGTTGACAAGGAAGGCGCAAACCTTGGGTTGTCATCAGGGGAGGGTCCAAAAAGGGCACCCTCCTGATTACTGCTGGTCTTCCTTCTCCAGTTTCCCCTCCTCCCATAAATCCATAAGGTCCTGGAGGGCCCGTAGATCTTCCATTGTAATGTTCTCTAATAAGGAGTTGCTAAAGGTAGGGAGTTCACTGTCCTCCTGTCCCTTGTCATATAGGACTTTGTACATCAAACACCAGGAAAAAAAGTGTAGATCTTTCACTAATTCACCACTATAAATATATATATATATATATATATATATATATATATATATATATATATATATATATATATATATACAGTATATACTCGAGTATAAGCTGACCCGAATATAAGTCGAGGCACCTAATTTTACCACAAAAAAATGAGAAAACGTATTGACTCGAGTATAAGCCTAGGGTAAGAAATGCACAGCTACTGTAAGTGGAAAAGAGGGTCAACAATGCCCATTTGCAGCCTCACTTACAAACTTGGTAGTTAAGGGTTCCTAAATGCTCCCTAGCTGCAGCCAAAATTTGTGGTCTCTGGACCCAAAGGGTCCCGAAATGACATTGCTGCAGATGGACACAGTTGACAGACTTTGGGGCCCCGTATCTCAGGGTCACTTGGTGCTAGGAACCCCATCTTATGTTGTAGTGCTAGTTCCACTGGGTTTGCACACCAAATTTGGGGTTAATAGCACCAAGTAGCCCCGAGATAAGGGGCCCCAAAGTCGGTTCAGAAAATGTCAAGCACTTTACTGCAGCAGAGAATGACATTTTCCGACCTGACTTTGGGGCCAGATATGGAGCCCCAAAATCAGGTTGGAAAATGTCATTCTCTGCTGCAAAAAAGTGCTTGACTCCAGTATAAGCCGAAGGGGGCATTTTCAGCACAAAGATATGTGCTGAAAAACTCAGCTTATACTATATAAGGTACTATATATTTCACTGCTCTGCAATGCCAACTTTGCATCAATTTACTTTTGTTTGCTACTTGAGGTTTTGACATTCTGCTTGTTTTGTGATTTTTTTGGGGGTTTATATATCATTCTTATCAAGTAATTTGATTGCAGTGATTTTTAATTTTCATCAACAATCCCTTATCTAATAACATACTTTTAATATAGTACATAAATATTCTGTGAATTTTTATAGTTCAGCAGAATGCAAATCATCAGCTTTTATATATAAACAATAAACGTTTCCACATAAAATGCTACAAATGTGCAAAGATTTTTGGCTATTGTTAATTTTACAGTGGTTTAGTGTACATTAAGATTAATGAAACAATAAGCTAGCATGAACATTCTTGTAACGAAAAAATGCTATTTACACTACTGTGGCAAAAATGTTGCTAAATCAATAATACCATATTATTACGTTTAGATTACACATGGTAGATTATTAAAGCAATTCAAATTCTGGAACATTATCAACAGTTTTTCAAACTATTTATCATGCTTAAAGTCAAACCTAAGACAATGTCACAATAAAAACATTTTTCAAGTCTAATAAAGTGGTATATTGTTAATACAATATATAATACATAAATATATGCAAGAAACTTTGGGACAGTTGTTACACTGATCTTATGGGGTTGATTTACTAAAGGCAAATAGACTGTGCACTATGCAAAGGGCAGTTGCACTCTGCAAGTACAGTTGCTCCAGGGCTTAGTAAATGAGGTAAAGCTTCACTTTGCAAAGAATACCCAATCACATGTAAGGAAAATAAAAAAAAAAACTCAATTTGTTCTTGCTTGTGATTGGATGATGGAAGTCAGTAGAGCTTCTGCTCATTTACTAAGCTCTAAGTCTATTTGCATTTAGTAAATCGACCCACCATGTGTCCTAGTATGTGTGCTCCTGTGTGTGCTTGAAAGTGATTGTAAAGGTTTAAACTTTATTTTTTTTATATAATACAATGTTATACTTACCTGTTCTGTGCAATGGTTTTTCATGGCGCAACCTTATTCTTCCCTGCCTTTTTTAAGAATCACTCATCACTACAAAAAAATGTATGCCACTGATATCCAAATCCTTATAAACAGGAGGCAAGAGACACCAGACAGAGAGAACAAATTGGCAGTAATGTTCCTACAGCTACAGCATACTGATAAGTTTGCTCCAGTAATGAGAAGGGAGGGGACATTGCTTGGGTCTCTAACCATACCTATTTGCCCAATAGAGCAGAGGAGGAAAGAGAGGCACAACCCTAACTAAGTAATATGTAATTTAGGTCATTGAAATATCATTGAGGCCAGCTCACAGAGCAATTGAGAGAACAGCTGCCCTGTTCCACCTGCTGGTAAAGCTTCAAAGAGGCAGGCACCTTTGTCTCCCAGTCCCCCCTCAGAGGTCACCTATGTGGACCTTTTTCAGCATGTGTGCAGCAAATTGCACCATTGTTATCTGCAGTCTCTGTCTCCACCATATCAAGCTTTACAATAACATCCGCCATTTGGGTACCTCTTCCATTTAGAGACATCCAATGTTTCACCATGCAGCTCAGTGGGAACAGCACCAGGATGATCTCATGAAAAGAGCTGCAATCCTCCTCCTTGCAGCTCCTCCTATTCAACATCTTTCACCACTATACACAATTCCTTCTCCGCTGCCTACAGTCATAGGAATGAGGATATATCAAAGGGTGTCCAGAGGTCTACCATCTGGCTCCTCCAATGAGAAAGAGGGTGCACATGGAACCCTGAAAAGTAGTGGCCAGCGTAAACGGTAACCTTGCTTTGATTCTGCTAACTCCACTCCTTAAGCTAGAGCCTTGAGCACAAAGGTTTGGCTGCTATAGCAAAATAAAAATACACCCCCAGCCACACAATGTCTGACACCTTTATGCCAGCTTGGCAAAATTGATGACTTTACAACTCCTGTCTTTCAAGTTGGTGGAATCTAACCCCTTTTATTGGAATTTGTGGCCTGTGCTGTACCATAATAGCAGGTTCCTGGCCACCATTTGTTCATCCCTGCCATTTAGCATCATGTATAAAAAAAATGTTTCCATGTCACTAGACCAGCTTATTTCCAACCAGGGTGCTCAGGGGCCCCGGGGTGCCTTGAGATTTCTTCGGGGTGCGTTGGAATAAGCCAAAAAATGTTTCAAAAATCATATACAAGCTGGTGAATGGATGAAGGCTGCATTTTAGGTACACAAAGCCACGGGTTTTCATTGTGCACCATTACAACCTTCTAGCTGCCGGTGTCCTAACAACCAAAGACATTATCGGTTGATAAGGAGGACGTCAATTGCCTGCATAGCATCCTTGTGTGTCCCTCCCCTGCCCCTCTCCATCAATGTTGGGGTCACATTAGCTGAGTAATGGGTGTCCTACTTGTGCAGATGTTGCTACATTATGTAAAACTATTAGAATGGGGTGCCTCAAGACTGTTCATGATTTTAAAGGGTGCCTCGAAACGGTCAAACATTTTTAAAGGGTGCCTCGAGACAGTTCATCATTTTTAAAGGGTGCCTTAACTGAAAAAAGGTTTAGAAATTCTGCACTAGACCATATGGTCAGCAGCAATACCCACATGACCACGGACATGTGGTCCAGGAAGTATGGACAGGAATGCTATAATTATTGACGTGGTACTAAAGGTAAAATGCTTTGCACCTGAATGCATTCCCTGCATTAAGGTAAAAAAATCATTTGCCACCTGTGGTGCCTTTGCCCCCTAAATACCCAAGCCCTTTATCAATCCACTGTTGTGCCCATCTCCTGGTCATCTCTCCTCTGTCTCCACTCTTACAAGCTTGGCTAAGAGCAGCAGGAACCATTGGCTCCTGCTGCTGTCAATCAAATCATGTGAGCTTAGAGCAGGGAGTTAGGCCAATCCATGCAGTGTGTGCCCTCTGGGAATATTGATGTGCCATGCCTAGCTCATCCCCTCAATCTGGTGGTGCAGCAGTTCCTGGATAGGTACTCTGGGTTAAAAAATCTTCTGAGGTAGGCCAGAAGAGTCTGTAGACATTTCAGGAGGTCCCACCTCCTGGCTGATAAAACATGAGATTTGTCAGGAATTGCAGCTGCCCAGAAACCACCTGATCTGTAACATGTTTACCAAGTCGAACTTAACATTGGCCATGCTGCAATGGCTGAACATTAAACAAGGCCATAAGTAAGTACCCATTGAGTATGACACAAAGATAAGATTGGAGAAGCGAAGCTTATTTTGCTCACACCAGTAGCACATGATACATGCACTGTGTTGTCACCATTTGTGAGGGCAACAAGAATGGTGAGCTCTGTCATTGTACCTGTTTTGTTAGTGATGGAGAACACACTGCATGGTATCATGGACAGGGCACTTGAGGTAGAGAAGCAAGAGGAAGAGGAGGACTTTCTTGCATCACAGGTCCCACAGCAGACACAGTAGATGCAGGTTGTCGTGGGAGCATTGAGGCTGCAGATAACATGGGGAAGTCTTCCAAGGGTGGAATTTATGTCTCTTAAACCCCAGGAGTAGTATGTGGTTGGGGGAAGGTAGTTCAGGAAAATTGCAACCTCTGTGATTATGAGAACTCAGGTGCCCCACTAATTTGCTGCACATGGGTTTCCATCAAGCTCCAGATCCTGTGAAAGGACATAAGGATTGATGGCATTAAGGAGAGGGACCATTTCGGGTTTGCAACCCTCCTTGATACATGTTACAAGGGGAAGTCATAAAGCTCCTCCTATTCTCACAAACTGAACTGAGGATGATACATCTGGAGGATGTGCTATGGTGGAACCTGTGTCCCTAATTCCCAGAGGCTGATAGGATAATGTCTCACAGACAAGGTGTTTATGAGCCTTCTGTTGATGAAACGAAGAGCAGCAGTGCAAGTGCCTGAGTGATGCCGTTAACACACTGGACTGTCTGCTGCCAGCATCTATCGAGAGTGGCTGCATCACATGGTGACCTATAATCAGGGGGCACAAGCAAATGTAGGGACCCTCTGAATAGATGACACCCTTGATTACTGGGTCACGAGAATGAGCTACTGGCCAGAACTTGCCCAGTATTAAATTGGTCTGCATACTCTCAGAACATGCATCAGTGTTGCAGGGGGCTTTGTGACAGACAAAAGAATGCAGCTGTCCAAGGACATTGTTGACTGTCTAATTTTTAGGGAATTGAATCTGAATCCGAATCTTGAATCTTGAAATTGAGTCTTGGATCAGCAGCAGTTACACTGTAAAAAATATTCTGCTGGGTTTACTCAAAAAAATTTAGAAAACTATTTGCATCATCTTTTTAAGTACTGTCAATTAAACTTATTTTTCACGTTTTCAATTTTGTTGTTTTGTCGTAAACTCAACTAAATTTTTTCAGTTTATAGACCATAGTGTTTTAAGTTAGGAATACATGCCTTAACATATCTGGAACTATAGTTTAAAGTAAAGCCAACATTTTTTTTCCAGTTTCTAGACCATAGGTTTAAGTAAAGCCAACTCAATATATTGAGACAGGTATCTGCACCCCCATCCCCCCTGAAAGGTGCAAATGTGACACCGGAGGGGGGGGGGGGGTTCCAATGAGCGGAAGTTCCACTTTAGGGTGGAATACCACTTTAAAGAGCCAACATACAGCTATTACTTTGCACCCCATGGTATTACATTTTAAAAACAAATATACCATTTGTTTGTGCTGAGTTTGTGCTTCAATAACTGGTATTGGTATAGTGTAAATCATGAGCCAGGGCATTGGTGCCCAAATAAATGCCCTATGACATGCTAACCATTTCTCCTACACACAGAATGAACAGCCCATGATCATTCTTTCTGATACAAAATGAGAGTGCCATGTGAAAAAATATACTATAACAATATGCTTGTTTTTGCTGCACAAACGCAGCACAAACCCATGGTACATTTGTTTTTGAAATGTAATAACATACTGCAAAGTGGTTACTCAATCTAACGTTAAATGTCTAATATCTCAAAAAACGAACAAACAAAGTTTGTTTTTGATGTTAAAATCAGCACAAACGCAGCACAAACAAATGGTATTGTCACGATCAAGGGGTCAGGCTCGAAGACCAGTTGCTATAGCAGTGGAAGCTCACACAGAAACCAGCAGGATAGGTACACAGGCAGGTCACCCTGGCAGATGTCACAGTGTCACATAATTAAACTCACTTGGTGCCTTATCTGCATTAAACTAGCCTCAGAACCTGTGTAATTCATATGTGTTTGGTTTTAAAGGGATGAGGTGGCAACTCTAGATAGGGATCAAGCAGAAGCATAGTTGAGAAACATAGTCCAGGGAGCTATCCAGCATTCAAGTGGCTCAGCAAGCAGGGTTATTGTCAGACACAGCTGAGGTCACAAGTCCAAGTCCTGACAGGTATTATTTTATTGTCTTGAAAGTTTAATAAGATGTGGTGCAAAGTGGAAAAGGTTTCATCAACTATAATGCACAATATCTCTGAAACCAAACCAGCACATACGTTTGTTTTTGCAGCACAAATCAGCACAGATGCAGTGCAAACAAATGCTATTTTTGTTTTTAAATTTTAACAACATTGGGTAAAAAGAGGGAGGAGCTTGATGTTACATAATCGGAATTTGAATTCAAAAATCTCAAAAATGGAAACATTAATTTTTGTGGCACAAATCAGCACAAACAAATTGTTTTTAAAATTTAATAGCATGGGGAGCAAAGTGGGCAGAGTTTCATCAACTATTATGAGTAATATCTCTTAAACCAAACAGCACAAAAATTCATTTTTGCAGCACAAATCAGCACAGATGCAGCACAATAATACTATCCTTGTTTTTACATTTTAATAACATGGGGTGCAAATTGGATGGGTCTTGAGGTCACATAATCTAAAATTTTATTTGCAATAACTTCAAAACCGAATGGCAGAAACATTCATTTTTGTGGCACAAAACAGTTTTAGGCCAGGTTCACAATGCCGCGCTGTGAATTTAGCACGATTTTGATCCGATCGCGTTGCGATTTTGCATCGCAAATTCTTCATTTGTTCTTGCGAATCTACTGCGAATCTAGGCAAACATTGCGAATTGGTTGTAATTTTGGGAGGGGAGCGCAATTTTATGTCTGTCCAATAGAGTCCAGAGTTTATGCAAACGTAAAAAAGAGCTGTATCACTTCCTGTTCTCTTCCTGGATCCTGTGTAGTGTGTGGAGAAGATAGTGTGTGGAGAAGAATGTGTATTTGTGTGTCAGCATGTATCAGCAGTCATTGCCTTTGCTTGTGGCAGCAGTTGTAACTGCTACTGCTGCAGTCCTGATAAAAAGAAAAAAGCCAGGTTGAGGAGGAGGATGATGCAGACACGTCAAAGATACTGGGTCCACCCTGTGATTGCAAATCGTGAGGAGAGAGGCCAGTTCAGACTCATATATAATGATCTACATGCACATAATGACAAATTCTTTAACTACACTCATATGTCAGTGAGCAGGTGAGTAAAATTCCTTCTGCCCCCCTACCTACCTCCCCCTGTATCCCTTCCCCCACTATCCCTAAGGATTAGGGCTGGGATTAGGGTTAGGGCTGGGATTAGGGTTAGGTTTGAGATTAGGGTTAGGTTTGAGATTAGGGTTAGGGCTGGGATTAGGGTTAGGTTTGAGATTAGGGTTATGTTTGAGATTAGGGTTAGGGCTGGGATTAGGGTTAGGTTTGAGATTAGGGTTAGGGCTGGGATTAGGGTTAGGGCTGGGATTAGGGTTAGGTTTGAGATTAGGGTTAGGTTTGAGATTAGAGTTAGGGCTGGGATTAGGGTTAGGTTTGAGATTAGGGTTAGGGCTGGGATTAGGGTTAGGTTTGAGATTAGGGTTATGTTTGAGATTAGGGTTAGGGCTGGGATTAGGGTTAGGGCTGGTATTAGGGTTAGGTTTGAGATTAGGGTTAGGGCTGGGATTAGGGTTAGGTTTGAGATTAAGGTTAGGTTTGAGATTAGGGTTAGGGCTGGGATTAGGGTTAGGTTTGAGATTAGGGTTAGGGCTGGTGTTGTAATGTGTCGGCCGATTTATGTGGGATTTTATGTATTATATATATGTATTGGTTATATGTATTCCACACACAGTATAAGAGTGACCAGGCCAGATATCAGTTGACATTGTTATCTGTTAACCTAATTACACATATCAAAGGGACAGCTGAATATCCTTTGATGTGTAAATCTTATGCAAGTTGTGTGTGTGCGAGGAATGGCCTTTTAACCTAGATGAACATTTCAAAGGAAGTATTTATTGATGGTAATTAGACTTGAGGGGTATTCATGGTAAACATTTGGTTGACCCCCCCCCCCCCCCAGTGTCAGACCAGTATTTGAGAAGACTTACAGGCTGTCATTCAGTCTAAGAAAAAATATCTCAGAGAAGGGTCTGTGATTATGAAGGCATAGGTCTAAGAGGAATATATTCGTTGTCATGTACTCTGTTGGATTGTCATCTACTACAAGACTGTTCTGTTTTGGAAGCTAATAAAGTGTGCCTCTCTGGAGAATTGGGTTTGCTGAAGTACTTTTTAATAACTGCATACCATCTACGAACTACATATTAGATCGCTACATTGGTGCCGTGACGGGATTAGGGTTAGGGCTGGGATTAGGGTTAGGTTTGAGATTAGGGTTAGGGCTGGGATTAGGGTTAGTGCTGGGATTAGGGTTAGGTTTGAGATTAGGGTTAAGTTTGAGATTAGGGTTAGGGCTGGGATTAGGGTTAGGTTTGAGATTAGGATTAGGGCTGGGATTAGGGTTAGGTTTGAGATTAGGATTAGGGCTGGGATTAGGGTTAGGTTTGAGATTAGGGTTAGGTTTGAGATTAGGGTTAAGGCTGGGATTAGGGTTAGGGCTGGGATTAGGGTTAGGTTTGAGATTAGGGTTAGGGCTGGGGTTAGGATTCCGATTAAGGTTAACACAAAAATTAAACCTAAGCATAACTATAACCATAACACCCCCCCCCCACTATCTCTTACCCTCCATTACACACAGTACATCCCTCTTCTCATCCATCCTCCCTCCCTTCCTCTCTCTCCCCAATACATATATATCCTAGCTAACCTCCCTTTCAGTTCACTTTGTCATCTGATAAATGTTCCTGTATCTATGTAATATCAACCCTTTTCTGTATATATATCAATTTTAGCTTCGACTAATTGCTACGACTGACATACAGCTATTTGGAACATCAAAATACCAACTTCAGGATGAGCGTGGAGCCAGCAGAGCGATTACTGGTCACCTTAAGGTAACATAATTTTGTAAATGATATGTAATAGAAACCACTGCAACGTATCCTATAGCAATATTTATATTTTTACTCAGAATTCTTTGTAAAAATCAAATAAGCCAAAATAGGCTATAAACATCCGCACGAGAATAGAATATATTAAAATAACACAAATTATGTTAGCCTTTTACAGTATCACAAAAATGTAATATTATCAAAAAATAAAAAAAACAGAAAATAAAACATTAATCTTCACAGATTCTGAAAGGTGTCGGCACCCTTTTATGAAATATTTGGCATATTACGCTATCTTAAATAACATGTAACAGTATTACAAACATGTAATATTATAACAAATAACCAAACACAAAAACAAACATTAGTTTTCACAGATCATAAAAGGTCTCGGCACCCCTTACCGAAATATTTTGCATATAGTACTTTGCTTTAGAACTCGTCCCAGGAACCTCAGAGTATTTAGTCAAGGGTGCACCAGTTGTATAAAAAAATGCGTTTTTATTTTTTTCCACATTTTCCCCAAACTTCTGGAAACTTCTGAACAGTTCAAAAGACTCATTATTCCTCACAGATTATACATTAGGGTATTTTCTTTCCAAAATGGGGTCATTTTGTGGGCATTTCCATTGTTCTGGTGCTCCAGGGCCTTCGAAAGTGTAATAGGTGGTTGAGAGATTAGATGTGTAATTTATGCTCCTAGAATGCCTAAAGGTGCTACTTCAGTGTTGGGCTTCTGTATTTTGGCAGGCTGTGTAAAAGTCTCACACATGTGGTATCACCATACTCAGGAGGAGTGGCAGAATGTATTTGAGTGTCATTTGTGGAATGCACATGCCATGTGAGAGAAATAACCTGTTATAATGACAATTTTGCGTAAAAAAAAAAATCTTAATTTTGCAAAGAATTGTGGGAAAAAATTACAACTTCAAAAAACTAACCATGCCTCTTATTAAATATGTTGGAATGTCAGCTTTCCAAAAAGGGGTCATTTGGGGGCTATTTCTACTTTCCTGGCTTTTTAGTGTCTCACTAAATGAGATATAGGGGGTTAAAGTGCCCAGTAAGCAAGTGGTTAATATATATATATATATATATATACTGTATATATATATTAGACTGTCTGCACTGTATACATAGTCTACACTGAATGCAGAGTATATATATATATATATATATATATATATATATATATATATATATATATCATTTATATATTAACCACTTGCTTACTGGTCACTTAAACCCCCTTTCTGCCCAGACCAATTTTCAGCTTTCAGCACTGTCACTCTTTGAATGAAAATTGTGTGGTCATGCTACAGTTTACCCAAATGAAATTTATATCATTTATTTCCACACAGATAGAGATTTCTTTTAGTGGTATTTAATTGCTGCTGGCGTTTTTATTTTTTGCTAAAGAAAATTTTGAAAACAGGTAATTTTTCTCCTTCACTGATGTGCGCTGATGAGGCTGCACTGATGGGCACTGATATGCTGCGCTGCTGGGCACTGATAGGCGGCACTGATGGACACTGATAGGCGGCACTGATGGGCACTGATAGACAGCACTGATGGGCCCTGATAGGTGGCACTGATAAGCACTGTTGAGGCGGCACTGAGAGGTGGCACTGATTGTTGGCACTGATGGGCACTGATGGTTGGCACTGAAGGGCATTGATAGGTGGCACTGATAGGTGGCAATGATAAGCGGCACTGATAGGTGGCACTGATGGGCACTGATGATCACTGATGGGTGTCACTGATGGGCACTGGTAGGCACTGGTAGGTGATACTAATAGGCAGCACTGATCTGTGGCACTGATTATAAGACACTGATGGGGATTGATTGGCAGCACTGGTGGGCATTGGTGGGTGGCACTGTGGGCACTGGTAGGTGGCACTGGTGGGTACTGATAGGTGGCACTGGTAGTTGGCACAGTGGGCACAGAAAATGCAGCCACAACTTTCTGTGTGAGGGACTGATGTCCCTCTGACAGAAGCCAGTAATCTGCTTTTTTTTCCCTGAACACCCTCCCGGCAATTAAGGCCCGCACTGTAGCCATCATGCAGGTGCATGTTTTGGCCAATCATCAGACGTCAATGCACTGCGCTCAAATTTGCCACAAATGCCCCATATGTTCACTATTCAGCGCATTGGTGAAGATCCAATGTTCGAGTTGAACTTAGGTTCGACTCAAACATAGGGCCCATTCCTAACAGACACTAATTGCAATTTAAAAAGCCACAGATATGGGAAATTATTGGTATAAGGTATAATTATTATTGGTATAATTATTATTATAATTATTATTGGTATAATTATATAATTGGTATAATTATTGGTATAACTTGTGATAAGGGACATTTGGGACATTTGGGTGATTTCTGGTATCATTATAATTTAAAAAGGAGCTAAACAACTATGTGATAATGAATGACTTCATATGTTCACTATCACTAAATAAAAGACAGTTTTTTTTTGGCATGATCAGTCATATTTTCAATATCAATGCCAAAATGTCACAATTTCTGCCAGGGTATGCAAACTTTTGAGCACAACTGTATGTATGTGTACGCACACACAAACAGTTATGCTTGTGCATTTACATACCCTTTGCTGAAGTTTTAAAATGTCCCAGGCCCTGCATCAGACTCAGGGGATGACACCAGGGAGCTCCCGGACTCAATTACTTCCTTCCCCACAGCCAATCAACCTGTCCTGGACACTGTCCTCAAGGACATGCTAGTTTCTCTGAGAAGCACACTCCAAAATGATATGGTGAACTGCATGCACAGGTTTAGTGGGGAGCTCTCTGCAGTAGAAACGAGAGTGGTGCACATTGAGAGCAAGATGGGTGAGTATGCCTCCACCATTAATGATTTGATAGATGCTAATGAGGAAAAGGAAGACTAAAATGCATGGATCAAGAACAAAATCGCAGATATTGAGGACCGTTCCAGAAGGAACAACCTCAAAATTAGAGGGGTTCCCGAAGCTATACTACCCCCAGACCTGAGGTCGTACGCCAAAGATCTATTTTCCTCCCTTCTGCCCGATCTGTCTCTGGTGGAACTTACTATAGACAGAATCCACAGACTTCCAAAGCCTTCACACCTCCCAGATGCAGCCCCCAGGGATGTTATCCTCCGCCTGCATTTTTTCCATGTGAAGGAGCAGCTAATGCAAGTTATGCGCAAACAGGACAACATTCCTTCACAGTTTCAAAACCTGCAATTTTATGCAGACCTGTCCCAACATACCCTGCAGAAAAGGAGAAACCTGAACACCATCACAAAGGTGCTCAGGAATCACAACATCCCTTACAGGTGGGGTTACCCCACAAAGATCACCATTACAAAACAAGACACATCTTTCACAGTGGATAACCTAGAGAGAGGCATCTCCCTCTTGAGAAAATGGAAGATACTCCCAGAAAATGAAGAGGTCAGTGAGCACAAAACCAATCGTCGCCCACTCAGCCCTGAGTGGACACCAGTCACACATAGGAACGCCAAGTCGCATGTCTGAATGACCCTCCTAACACGGGGTCCCTAATTCCCTGACAAAAGGATCCGGATCACTCACTCCTTAGGCCAGAACTTTTACCCCGATTTATTGGAGCAATAGTTAGCTCCACACAAAGTTCACATTTCAGATCCCTGACAGGGATCTTCACCTACTGTCAACTATGACGTTGATAAAAGGAAAGTTGAGCTACCTAACATGCTCGTACATGTTTACTTGACTGTTATTCTCCTGTTTTTGTCGTTTTCTTTTCTTTTTTTCTTTTTTTTCTCCTTTTCTCATCTTAGGTGCACAGCCCTCCACCAAGCAGCAAGGACTTGCTCTCGAGATCTTCACTTTACAGAGAAACCAGAACTTCAAATGATCAACAACTGAAAACCAACACACCAGACAACAGTGACCCTGGACCCAATGTAAGTACAGATATTTTACTTCAAACACCACACAGCCTATATCACCTAGGAGAGGAAACTCCTGCTCTATGTATGCCCACCAACTCTTTCTGCCTAGCTATTGCCAGATACCACCCCTATGGCCATACGCTTTCTCTCCATTAATGCCAAGGGGTTACCGTATATACTCGAGTATAGGCCGACCCGAATATAAGGCACCTAATTTTACCACAAACAACTGGGAAAACTTATTGACTCGAGTATAAGCCTAGGGTGAGAAATGCGCAGCTACTGTAAGTGGAAAAGAGGGTCAACGATGCCCATTTGCAGCCTCACTGTGCCCATGCAGATGGACACAGTTGACCGATTTGGGGCCCTGTATCTCAGGGTCACTTAGTGCTAGGAAACCCCATCTTTAGATATGTTGTAGTGCTAATTACACTGGGTTGTAATACAACATTTGGGGTTCCTAGCACCAAGTATCCCCGAGATATGGGCCCCAAATTCAGGTCAGAAAATCTCAAGCACTTTTCTGCAGCAGAGAATGACATTTTTGAACCGACTTTGGGGCCCTGTATCCGGGGCCACTTAGTGCTAGGAACCCCATCTTTGGATATGTTGTAGTGCTAGTTCAACTGGGTTTGAATGTCAAATTTGGAGTTCCTAGCTCCAAGTGTCCCCGAGATATGGGGCCCCAAATTCGGGTCAGAAAATGTCAAGCACTTTTCTGCATAGAATGACATTTTCCGAACCGACTGGGGCCCCGTATCTCGGGGCCACTTAGTGCTAGGAAGTCTCTATGGAATGAAGCATTAAGTAACAAATCTGACATTGTTTGCACAAAAAAAATGTGCTGAAAAACTCGGCTTATACTCGAGTATATACGGTACTTCTGCAAGATGTCTGCCCCTAAGTGCACTCACAAGAATTTTCCCCATATTTTTTTTGCGAATGCGGATAAAAAGGTAAATGGGACAATGATAGCCATTAGGGATACGGTGGCGTTTACGCTCCATACCGAACTTATAGACCCTCTAGGTCGATATACCATTCTGATCTGTGATATTAACCAAAGTACGTATACTATCGTTAATCTCTATGCCCCAAACAGGCATCAATTACGCTTTTTTTAACAAAATTATGAAAAAAGTCAATACTGTCAAGAAAGGGCTGCTTATTATTTGTGGAGACTTCAATGTTGTTCCCGACCCCTACATGGACTCAACTACTAAGGCGAGACGCCAAATCCAGTCCCTTCAGGACACCATCCACAAGGAGGACCTCTATGACGTGTGGAGGTGCCATCACGCAGGGGAAAAGGACTTTTCCTTCTTTTCTGCCCCACACCATACGTACACACGAATAGACTTGTTCCTCACTGACCAACGCACACTATCTAAGTCAATTTCCTCAACCATCAATTCCATCACCTGGTCGGACCACGCGTCCATAACTCTCCATGTTAAGGACTCGTCCACGGTGGACTCAGTTCCACTTTGGAGAATTAACTCCTTTCTCTTACAGCAACCGGACACTAAAAAAAATCATTGAAGACCACCTTTCTGAGTTTTTTTCATTTAACGGTCCCTCTATGCAAAACAAATTTACCCTATGGAATGCCCATAAGGCATTCATCAGGGGGATCTTTATTTAATTGGGGGCTAGGGCGAAGAGGCGAAGGCAAAACAGATTGAAAGAGATCACTGAGCACATACGACAACTTGAAGCTGACAATAAAACATTAACCTCCATTACCCTCTCAAAACAATTAAGCCAATTGCGGCACGACCTCAGACTCCTATTAATGGAAGATTTTGAGAAAACTTCCAAAAAGCTCAAAATGTCTTATTATTCCCAAGGGAACAGAGCTGGCAAGCTCTTAGCCCACCAAATTAAAGGACATAGAGGGAAAACCAAAATTCCCTATATCCTACATTCCCCAAAAAACACGAAAATGCATCATCCACAGGATATAGCGGATGCCTTCAGTAATTACTATGGCACCCTCTATAATCTCAAAGATGATAGAGAAACACATCAACCCACTCCCAAACTAATAGAGGATTTCCTACAACAGGTCTCATTACCAAAACTATCTCCTCAACAATTAGACTGCTTGAAAGCCCCGTTCACAGCAGAGGAAATCCACGATGTTATAGGCTCTATCCCAATCAACAAATCCCCAGGCCCTGACGGCTTCATAGGGGAATACTACCAAACATTTAAAACTATTCTAACTCCTCACTTATCAGATATCTTCAATGCAGCCACCGCCTCTTCCTCCTTCCCTCATGAGATGTTGAAAGCTATCATTGTCACTATACCCAAGCCAGGGAAAGCTCCCAATAGCCCTTCTAACTTCCGTCCCATTTCGCTGTTAAACGCAGACTTGAAAATGTATGCAAAAATTACTAGCTAAATGACTGATAGATTTAATGCCCCAATTAATTCATCCTGACCAAACAGGCTTCACTAAGGGCCGCCATACCTCCGATGCCACCAGGAGATTGACCAACATCATTCATTTGGCCGAATCCTGTCGGAGGCCTTCTCTGCTACTAGCTTTGGATGCGGAGAAGGCCTTCGACAGGGTCCACTGGGGCTACCTCCTTGGGGTGTTGGAGAAATTTGGTTTCTCTGGACCCATCCTATCAGCAATTATGGCTCTGTACTCAGAACCTTCAGCCCAGGTCTATACAGCAGGTGTACTGTCAACACCCTTTAAAATTACTAACGGCACCCGCCAAGGATGTCCATTATCCCCCCTGATCTTTAACTTAATTCTGGAACCGCTAGCAACCCTTATTAGAACTCACCAGGACATTATAGGAATCTCATCCCATGGTTCTGAACATGTCATCAGCTTGTTTGCTGATGACATCATTATGATGCTCACTAACCCTGAGAAATCTCTGGCTTCGGTGTATGACGTACAATTGTTTAATAAAGTCTCTTATTACAAAGTCAATGAAAGTAAATCTTATATACTCGGTATAGGCATAAACACTCATCTACAAAACTCTCTCAGTTCACGGTTTCCATTTGTCTGGAGCAAAGAAGGTATCAAGTACCTAGGCATTACCTTAATGGCATCCAGAGGTAAGCTATACCAGGCTAATTATATGTCTTTCCTAAATGCCCTTCCGTCAAAATTACAAATCATTGCCAAAACAGAGCTCCTATGGTCAGGACGCTTAGCAGCATTCAAGATGATAATCTTACCCCAACTAATTTATCTGTTTAGGACCCTCCCCATTCCGGTCCCTAACATTTTCTTTTCCAAGCTGCAATCTCAGATCAATAAGTTTCTGTGGATGGGGAAAAAAGTGAGATGGGCCTTCCAAAATTCAATAGCAGCTAGAACAGCGGGCGGAGTGGGCAACATACTAGTTAAAGATTATTATACCGCATCTATACTATCTCAACTTCGCACGTGGTTCCCCAACTCCTCCACTCCTAGATGGAAAGAATTAGAAGAAGGTCAAATCACCAACACCAACCTCTTTAATCATTTAATGGCATCATCGTTCGGTCACAAAACCACTGCTCCTCTAGCACCCTCAATTAGGGCGTCCCTGCAAGCATGGAAAACATTGCTGAAGCAGTCGTTTATAACACCCCCTGTCTCCTCACTGCCAATTCCTATCACATGCCTAACAGGGATTATCCCTGACCTACACATAACACACTGGACTGACCAGGGAATCCATAACATTTCAGACCTCATGGTTGGCCCAGCAGTGAAGACATTTAAGTCCTTACAACTAGAATATGGTCTGAGTGACTCAAAACAGTACAAATACATCCAAATCAGCCATTTCCTCCGATCCAACACCAGAACCTCCATACATCTACCATGGAAGGTGATATTATTCTTCACCAAACCTGTACCTAACACTAAAGGGATTTCATTATTATATAACACCCTCAACAACAAACTAATATTTGTTAAAAACCCTAACATAACAGCTTGGGAGCGGGATCTGCACACGTCCTACACAACAGAACAATGGCAAGCAGCCCTAAAAGCAACCTTTTCTGCTACCAAATCCATAAACTTATGGGAATTACACAAAACATTATTACTACGCTGGTACCTAACCCCACATATAACTTCTAAATTTAACAGTCAAGCTTCACCGATGTGCTGGAGAAACTGTAACTGTGTAGGCACCCTTCTCCACACTTTCTGGGATTGCCCCAAACTTTTCCAACTATGGGAAGAGATATTTAAACTGCTCAAACTCATATTACAATGCCCCATCCCAAAAACCCCAGGACTAGCTGTTCTATCCTTAGGCATTGATGCAATACCTAAAACAAATAGGACCATAGTATCCCACGTCTTACTTAGTACTAGATTGGTGATAGCCAGACACTGGAGGACTCCAGACCCACCTCTACTGAAAGAAATAATAATGACTACAAACACTCATGCTAAATATGAAACTATGTTTGCCTCCTCCCTGGGTAAACTCCAGTTCTCACAAGCTCTTTGGAAACCGTGGACTGACTGGATATCCAAGAATGGATCTCAGTATTACTAACTCTATCTCTTATGTAATGAGAAGCTATGCACTAGTTCGTTTTCTTTATTTCTCCTCTTAGCTTTTGTTTGCCTTTATTACACGTGCCTTAGCAAAGGATCATATATTTGAATCCACACCTGACGTTTGCGGTAGATGAATACTGGGGCTCCCCTCCTATGGTACAGTTAGTTCCCGTTAGGGGTACCTGAGGGGAGGCTCACCTTCTCTACGGTAGGCTTCACGGATAATTTGTTCAAAATCACATGCGGTTACGTCAATGCACACTACTTGACATGACTTCTAGCATATATGTTTTACTAGAATACTAGCAAATTCTGCAGATGTATAAAGGTATGCACTCTTCTTGTTGAGATGTTATCTCATATTTTGTTACGTATTATACCCTTTTATGGTATTTCTGTATTTTATATCTGAAAAATTTAATAAAAACTATTGACACAAAAAAAAGTACCACAAAAAACAAATGCCAACCAAGTATTGCACTTAACTAAACCAGACATTAACAATATATATATATCACAAAAGTGAGTACACAACAAAAAATATTTTATTTTATCTTTTCATGTGACACTTGAACACTGAAGAAATGACACTTTGCACATTTTTGTTTTTAAATACAAATATTTTATTTTATCTTTTCATGTGACACTTGAACACTGAAGAAATGACACTTTGCTACAATGTAAAGTAGTAAGTGTGTACAGCTTGTATAACAGTGTACATTTGCTGTCCCCTCAAAATAACTCAAAACACAGCCATTAATGTCTAAACCCCTGGCAACAAAAGTGAGTGCACCCTTAAGTGAAAATGTCCACATTGGGCCCAAAGTGTCAATATTTTGTGTGGCCACCATTATTTTCCAGCACTGCCGTAACCCTCATGGGCATGAAGTTCAACAGAGCTTCACAGGTTCCCACTGGAGTCCTCTTTCACACCTCCATGACGACATCACAGAGCTGGTGGATGTTAGAGACCTTGCGCTTCTCCACCTTCTGTTTGAGGATGCCCCACAGACGCTCAATAGGGTTTAGGTCTGGAGTTATGCTTGGCCAGTCCATCACCTTTACCCTCAACTTCTTTAGCAAGGCAGTGGTGGTCTTGGAGGTGTGTTTGGGGTTGTTATCATGTTGGAATACTGCCCTGCAGCCGAGTCCCAGAAAAGAGGGGATCATGCTCTTCTTCAGTATGTCACAGTACATGTTGGCATTCATGGTTCCCTTAATGAACTGTAGCACCCCAGTGCCGGCAGCACTCATGCAGCTCCAGTCCATGACACTCTCACCACCATGCTTGACTATAGTCAAGACACACTTGTCTTTGTACTCCTCACTGGTTGCCGCCCCACACGCTTGACACCATCTGAACCAAATAAGTTTATCTTGGTCTCATCAGACCACAGGACATGGTTCCAGTAATCTATGCCCTTAGTCTGCTTGTCTTCAGCAAACTGTTTGTGGGCTTCCTTGTGCATCATATTTAGAAGAGGCTTCCTTCTGAGATGACAGCCATGCAGACCAATTTGATGCAGTGTGCAGTGTATGGTCTGACAGGCTGACACGCCACCCCTTCAACATTTGCAGCAATGCTGGCAGCACTCATATGTCTATTTCCCAAAGATAACCTCTGGATATGATGCTGAGCACGTGCACTCAACTTTTTTGTTCGACCATGACGAAGCCTGTTCTGAGTGGAACCTGTGCTGGTAAACCGCTGTATGGTCTTGGTCATTGTGCTGTAGCTCAGTTTCAGGGTCTTAGCAATCTTCGTATAGCCTCGGCCTTTATGTAAAGCAACAATTCTATTTTTCAGATCCTCAGAGAGTTCTTTGCCATGAGGTGCCATGTTGAACTTCCAGTGACCAGTATGACAGAGTGAGAGCGATAACACCAAATTTAACACACCTGTTCCTCATTCACACCTGAGACCTTGTAACACTAACTAAGTCACATGAAACAGGGGAGGGAAAATGGCTAATTGGGCCCAATTTTGTCATTTTCACTTAGGGGTGTACTCACTTTTGTCGCCAGCGGTTTAGACATTAATGGCTGTGTGTTGAGTAGGGATGAGCCAAACACCCCCCCGTTCGGCTCGCACCAGAACCCGCGAACGGACCTAAAGTTCGTGCTAGCTTTAGAACCCTATTAGTTATAATGGATGCGAACGTTCGAAATCAAAAGTGCTAATTTTAAAGGCTAATATGCATGTTAATGTCCTAAAAAGTGTTTGGGGACCTGGGTCCTGCCCCAGGGGACATGTATCAATGCAAATTTTTTTTTTTAAAACGGCCGTTTTTTCAGGAGCAGTGATTTTAATAATGCTTAAATTGAAACAATAAAAGTGTAATATTCCTTTAAATTTCGTACCTGGGGGGTGTCTATAGTATGCCTGTAAAGGGGCGCATGTTTCCCGTGTTTAGAACTGTCTCTGCAAAAAGTGTCATTTTTGCAAGTAAAAAAGCTATTTAAAATCACTCGCGGCTAATGTGTATTGACGGCTCCCGTAATACAGAGAACAGTCATTCATTGAAACTGAAAGTCATTCATAAAAAAAAAGTCACTGATAAAAAATAAAAAAAATTAAAAAAAAAAAAAGCGTGGGGGTCCCCCCAAATTCAATAACCAGGCCCTTCAGGTCTGGGATGGATATTAAGGGGAACCCCAGCCAAAAAAAAAAAAAAAATGGCGTAGGGTCCCCCTCAAAATCCATACCAGACCCTTGAGGTCTGGGATGGATTTTAAGGGGAACCCTAGCCAAAAAAAATGGCGTGGGGTCCCCCTCAAAATCCATACCAGACCCTTATCCGAGCACGCAACCTGGCAGGCCGCAGGAAAAGAGGGGGGGACGAGAGCGCCCCCCCTCCCGCCTGAACCGTACCAGGCCACATGCCCTCAACATTGGGGGATGCTTTGGGGTCCCCCCCCAAAGCACCTTGTCCCCATGTTGATGAGGACACGGGCCTCTTCCCCACAACCCTGGCCATTGGTTGTGGGGGTCTGCGGGCGGGGGGCTTATCGGAATCTGGAAGCCCCCTTTAACAAGGGGACCCCCAGATCCCGCCCCCCCCCTGTGTGAAATGGTAAGGGGGTACTTGTACCCCTACCATTTCACCAAAAAAGTGTCAAAAATTTAAAAATGACAGGAGACGGTCTTTGACAATTCCTTTATTAAAATCTTCTTTTTTTTTCTTCATCCTTCGGTTTTTCTTCATCTTCTCCTTCCGTCATCTTCTTCCATCTTCTTCTTCCATCTTCTTCTTCCTCCGATCCGCTTCTTCTTGCGCTGGTCTTCTCGTCCTTCTCGTCCGGCATCTTCTTCCGTCGGCGTCGGTGTCTCTTCTTGGGCCGCTCCGCGCAATGGGAGGCTCCCGCTGTGTGAGGCTCCGCTCCGTCTGACAGGTCTTTTATAACGGAGGGCACCTGGTGACCCCGCCCCCTCTGACGTCATGGGGAAAGCCATAGGGAATTCCCCATGACGTCCCCGTGCGTCAGAGGGGGCGGGGTCACCAGGTGCCCTCCATTATAAAAGACCTGTCAGACGGAGCGGAGCCTCACACAGCGGGAGCCTCCCATTGCGCGGAGCGGCCCAAGAAGAGACACCGACACCGACACCGACGCCGACGGAAGAAGATGCCGGACGAGAAGGACGAGAAGACCAGCGCAAGAAGAAGCGGATCGGAGGAAGAAGAAGATGGAAGAAGATGGAAGAAGATGACGGAAGGAGAAGATGAAGAAACTGAAGGATGAAGAAAGAAGAAAGAAGATTTTAATAAAGGAATTGTCAAAGACCGTCTCCTGTCATTTTTAACATTTTTGACACTTTTTTGGTGAAATGGTAGGGGTACTTTTGTACCCCCTTACCATTTCACACTGGGGGGGGGCGGGATCTGGGGGTCCCCTTGTTAAAGGGGGCTTCCAGATTCCGATAAGCCCCCCGCCGGCAGACCCCCACAACCACCGGCCAGGGTTGTGGGGAAGAGGCCCTTGTCCTCATCAACATGGGGACAAGGTGCTTTGGGGGGACCCCAAAGCACCCTCCCAATGTTGAGGGCATGTGGCCTGGTACGGTTCAGGCGGTGGGGGGGGGCGCTCTCGTCCCCCCCTCTTTTCCTGCGGCCTGCCAGGTTGCGTGCTCGGATAAGGGTCTGGTATGGATTTTGAGGGGGACCCCACGCCATTTTTTTGGGCTAGGGTTCCCCTTAAAATCCATCCCAGAAGTTGAAGTCACTTCAACTTACGGATACTAGGACAAAGAGAACGCATACCATAGCTATCTATGAAGGTCTGGTATGGATTTTGAGGGGGACCCTACGCCATTTTTTTTTTTTTTTGCTGGGGTTCCCCTTAATATCCATCCCAGACCTGAAGGGCCTGGTTATTGAATTTGGGGGGACCCCCACGCCTGGTTATTGAATTTGGGGGGACCCCCACGCTTTTTTTTTTTTTTTATTAATGAATGACAGTTCTCTGTGTTACAGGAGCCATCAATTCATTAGCCGCGAGTGCTTTTAAATATCTTTTTTCCTGCAAAAATGACACTTTTTTGCAGGGAAAGTTCTAAGCACAGGAAACCTGCCCCCCTTCACAGGCCACCTATAGACACCCCCCAGATGTGATACTGCAATGCTGTTCTAACAGCACGCACACACAAATCCCCAGAAATAGAGCATATCTTGTCAGCAGTCAGCAACACACTGACACGCTGACACTGAAACATAATATGCGTGGCCGCCGCCGTGGCGGCCTCTTATACCGTGGGGCGTGTACTAAAGCCCCTGAGCTATAATTGGCTACAGGCATCCTGCCTGTAGCCAATTATGGCTCTCCTCGCTGCCGGCGCTGTGATTGGCCAAGCATGCGGGGTCACAGTGCATGCTTGGCCAATCATCAGCCAGCATTGCACTGCGACTAGCGCAATGCATTGCGGGCCGCTCGCATCACACGAATTTGATGCGAGCGGCCCCAATAGTTCTGGGCTCGCCGAGCGAGCGAACGCCCGGTGCTCGATTCGAACATGGGTTCGAATCGAACACCGGGCCCATCCCTAGTGTTGAGTTATTTTGAGGGGACAGCAAATTTACACTGTTATACAAGCTGGACACTCACTACTTTACATTGTAGCAAAGTGTAATTTCTTCAGTATTGTCACATGAAAAGATATAATAAAATATTTACACAAATGTGAGGGGTGTACTAACTTTTGTGAGATACTGTATATATTTACTTCAACTCTGGTCAGCACTGGTACTAACCAAATATAGTTGGCTGTTTCCAAACACCTGCTATTTTCAAACTACTGTTGTTCAAACTATGCATTTTTGTCCTGCTGCACTTCTGTCCTGATGCACTTTAAAAAAGAGCAAACTCCACAGAGTCTGTCATGTAAATGTAGCACCCTAATGCTAGGTTGCTAGGTTTTTGTTACTTAGCGCCCGCCCGCAATGTACTGAGAATGAGCAGCCTCTGTAGGCAAAGCGACGTACCCATTGTACACAGCGGGAGCCTGTCAGCAAGTCCAGGATCTGCTGATCGGCTGTGTGCAATCAGAGCCCAGAGCTCTGTGTTGTGGGCTTCCTTGTGTATTAACATATTTAACCCCTTGATCGCCCTAGATGTTAACTCCGTCCCAGCAAGTGTCAATAATACAGTGACATTGTAGAGTTTTTCCATTGATCACTGTATTAATGTCACTGGGGATGTCAGTGACAGTTAGTCAGTTCCCCCCAGCATCAGTTAGTGTTTGATTTCCGCCGCACTACTGCAGTCCCATTATAAGTTGTTTATCACCACCATTAGAAGTAGAAAAAAAAAAAAAAAACAATTCCAGTATGAAGAAACACCAGAGCAAAATGTAGTAATGCATTAAAGTGTTTGTTCACCAATGCCAGAAGTCTGCCAAGCAAAATAGGTGAGTTGGAAGCTCTGGTGCATGAGGAGAGCTATGATGTAATTGGTATTGCTGAAACTTGGCTTCAATCTTCACATGATTGGGCTATTATTATTCCTGGCTATGCACTCTTTCAGAAAGACAGGGTAAAAAGGAAAGGTGGCAGGGTCTGTCTCTATGTGAGAAGTGATCTCAAAGCAAGCGTGAAAGAGGACCTGGTTGATGGAGAGTGTGATGAGTCTGAAGCATTATGGGTGGAACTGCATATAGATGTGCGTAGTTCAAAGTTAATCATTGGAGTTTGTTATAGACCACCCAATGTTCACGAGGAGGTGGAGACTCAGATCCTTGCACAGATAGAAAGGGCTGCAAGGGCTGGGACGGTGATAATAATGGGGGATTTTAACTACCCAGAAATTGACTGGAGTAATGGCACTGCTGGGACAGTTAAAGGGCAAAAATGTATAAACCTATTACAGGACAATTTTATGGTCCAGTTTATTGAGGCCCCAACTAGGAATGATGCTCTGTTGGATCTGGTAATCTCAAACCATGCAGAGCTTATTACTAATGTTCAGATAAAGGAACACCTGGGTAGCAGTGACCATAACATGATTTCATTTGATGTTAGCTGTAAGCAAGAAATACATACAGGAAAGATAAAAATGCTCAACTTCAATATAGCAAATTTTCCAAGGATGAGGGCTACTCTCCAGGACTTGGACTGGGAGGGAATATTGGCATCAATGAGCACAGAACAGAAATGGGAATTCTTCAAAAGGACTGTTTGGGACCTCACTGCAAAGTATATTCCCATGGGCAATAAGTTTAAAAGGCTTAAAATAAAACCTATGTGGCTCACGGTCAAAGTTAAAAAAGCTATAAACAATAAGAAAAGAGCTTATTTAAAAAGGGAACAAAGTCTTTACCAAGTAACTATAGACCTGTTAGTTTAACTTCTATAGTTGGGAAGATACTGGAGCGTTTAATAAAAGACCACATAGACGAGTTCTTGCTGGAAAAAAAACATTTTAAGCAACAGACAGCATGGGTTCATGAAAGACAGAAGTTGTCAGACAAACCTTGGACAGAGGCGTGGCTGTGGACGTGGTATACTTGGATTTTGCAAAAGCATTCGATACAGTTCCCCACACACGGCTCATGTGTAAGGTAAGGTCTACAGGCTTGGAAATATCAGTTTGTAAATGGATAGAAAACTGGCTAAATTACAGAATTCAAAGAGTAGTGGTTAATGATTCTTACTCTGAATGGTCTAAGGTTATCAGTGGTGTAGCCCAAGGTGCAGTGCTGGGACCCTTACTTTTTAATATCTTTATAAATGATATTGGGTCTGGGATCAAAAGTAAAATTTTTGTCTTTGCAGATGACACCAAGCTATGCAGTGGAATAACGTCCTTACAGGAGGTCTCCAATTTACAAGCCGACATCGATGCTCTGTCTAACTGGGGGACTATGTGGCAGATGAGGTTTAATGTTGATAAATGTAAAGTTATGCACTTGGGGGCTAAGAATATGCATGCATCATACATGCTAGGGGGAGTACAACTGGGGGGGATCCATAGTGGAGAAGGATCTGGGGGTTTTGGTAGATCACAAGCTCAATAATAGCATGCAATGCCAAGCTGCGGTTTCCAAAGCAAGCAAAGTCCTTTCTTGTATTAAGAGAGGTATGGACTCCAGAGAGAGAGATATAATTTTGCCCCTGTTCAAATCATTAGTAAGACCTCATCTGGAATATGCAGTTCAGTTTTGGGCACCAGTTCTCAAAAAGGATATCGGGAACTGGAGAAAGTGCAGAGAAGGGCAACCAAACTGATAAGAGGCATGGAGGAGCTCAGCTATGAGGAAAGATTAGAGGATCTGAAATTATTCTCTCTTGAGAAGAGGAGAATAAGGGGCGATATGATCAACATGTTCAAATATATAAGGGGTCCATATAGTGAACTTGGTGTTGAGTTATTCACTTTAGGGTCAACACAGAGGGCAAGGGGGCACTCTTTACGTCTGGAGGAAAAGAGATTTCATCTCCAAATACAGAAAGGTTTCTTCACAGTAAGAGCTGTGAAATTGTGGAATAGACTCCCTCCAGAGGTGGTTCTGGCTAACTCAGTAGATTGCTTTAAGAAAGGCCTGGATACTTTCCTAAATGTACATAATATAACTGGGTACTAACATTTATAGGTAAAGTTGATCCAGGGAAAATCCGATAGCCTCTAGGGGGATCAGGAAGGGATTTTTTTTCCCCTGCTGTAGCAGATTGGAGCATGCTCTGCATGGGGTTTTTTTTTTGCCTTCTTCTGGATCAACTGTGGGTATAGAATTGGGTATATTGGATTGTATGATATTTTTTATTTTTATTTATTATTTATATGGTTGAACTGGATGGACTTGTGTTCTAACTATGTAACTATACTGTATATACCATAGTTTGGAGGCACTATAACTTTTACGCAAACCAATCAATATACACATGTTAAGATTTTTTTTTTTTTATCAAAGACATGTAGCAGAATACATTTTGGCCAAAATTTATGAAGAAGCTTGATTTTTTTTCAGTTTTTTATTGGATATGTTTTATAGACATAGTAAAAAATATCGTTTTTTTTTTTTATTTTGTTTATTTTTCATTTATATTGCAAAAAAAAATAAAAAACTCAGTGGTGATCAAATACCACAAAATACCACAATATAATATTTTTGTGAAATAAATTGTATACATTTGGTTTGGCTACAGCATTGCATGACTGCACAATTGTCAGTTAAAGTAGTAGGGAGTAAAATATTCCAGAGTTGAAGTGGTTAAGGTAAATTTAGCTTTTGGCTCTCCTGTAATCAGCAGAGCATAATTCATTGCTTTAGGCTGCTCTGGGTTCTGCAGGCTGCAGGTCTGACTGCTCTCTCCTGTTTTCTGTAGCTTTCCAGAATATAGTGGGTGGAAGAGTCGGATAATCAGCCTGAATATTTATGCAGCCCCAGCAATCCTTGGAGAGGTGTGTCCAGATGGTGGTTGGAGAATGTATAATTAGGCCTCATGTACACTGCTGCTGCTAAACAGATGTTTAGAAGCAGTTGGACATTTTTTTCAACTGCTCCTGAACTCTCCTCTATGTTATCTTATCAGTACATGTACACAGGGTCGTTTACAGTCCTTTCTAGGCCGTTGAGTTTAGAGGCTTTTTTTGGAATGGGTTCAAAAGCTGAGTTTGGAGGCATTTCAAGCCTCAAACGCTTCTAAACGGTAGCTTTTTCAGGGACTAAATAGGTGTGCCAATGAAGACCTGCCTTGGGATTTAACTGGGGGAGCATGTCTATTGGAATTACACAATTCCATTTCAAGCTTGAATGACATCATGAGTACTGAGTGACCCAAAGGGGGAAGAATTTCAGTGAGTGTTGCTCTTATCACCCCTGTTGCACAAAATGCAAGGCTTGCCTGGCCTGGGTCATTGCTATCGATGTACCAGTGCTGTCATCTTAATGTCACACTGCTTAAGTGACTGTTTAGCAGAGCTACTACAAGGAAGAGTGTCCTCATTTTTTCTGTTTCTAATGTGGAGTACTCCACAACTCCCTGAACCATATCAAAGTTATTACTGCAATAAACTTTAAAAAAGGCAACCCTTATGGATTGTTATTTATGAGATCAAAGTGTGAAGTTGCTGTTTGCCTGGGTGCTGCACTAGCAGTAATGGAACCTGGGATATTAAATCAACGGCCCTATAAGTGGATTAATGCTACATAAACAATAACTTACTTATCCAATAAAACAAAATGGAGTGCTGTTATCTGCGGTGAATATTATAGCTTACTTGGTTATTGTTGTTTCTTTATTAGGAAATACAGATATTCATTACCAGTTCCTCCACTGTGCATTGGGCCTTAAAAATCCTTGATTTTTTTGGTTATGTTTCATAAACCCCTGCTCTTAAAACACACGCAAAGCTTCTCAAGCTACTCTAAATACATTTCTTGCAGAAGCATAACATACATGAAAGATGCCATTCATGGCAAACTGAAAGTATGAAATCTTCATAAAACAGCCCATGCAAATCATTTTCTGAAATCTTGTTAAGCTTTGTATTCCCAGGAAACCCATTTTCAGAACAATGCTGGCACAAGCAACCAGAAGTGTGAAGATGTGTTCATATTAACATTTCTCAATCAGCGGAAAAGGACTTTCAGTGTTATGAATTGATAACTTGCTATTAATAGTTATAAATCCCCAAATCCCTTTTTTTTTTTAAGAAGAATCACTTTTTAAATATGCCAAGACACTTTATAAATATGTTTTATCATCAATAGCAAACACACTGTGCTTGTAACTAATATATGATTAGTAAAACTAAATCTATGTAAGTATAAATGGTACATAAAAGTAATAAATTATAGCTGAACTCAAGAAACACACTTTTGCAGCTCTGTAATCATGAATACAAAGTATTTTTTTTTTTTTTTTTTTTTTTTTCAGTGTAAATACCTGAATTTGACCTGGAATCAGCCGTTCAGCAGGGCTTGAGTGTAAGAAGAAAAAGCATAAAAAGAAGAAATAATAAATTAAAGTGGTGTTTCCACCAAAAATAAAAAATAAATAGCTCAAAATTCATAAAAAAAAAAAATAATTGGAAAAAAAAAAATGTTTTTACTCACCTCTAAATGCCTGTGAAGCCACAGCCGGGTGCCCACAGTAAGAATGCCAGCGCTGCCGAGCGGAGCGGGGGAAGGGGGGGCTTCGATCCCCTGCATCGATGGACCCTGGGACAGGTAAGTGTCCGATTATTAAAAGTCAGGAGCTGCAGTATTTGTAGCTGCTGACTTTTAAATTTGTTTTTTTAAGGGATACCCCACTTTAATTCATGTTCTGCCAAGTAACATGCTTATAGGGAAATAAGGCAGATGAGCTCCTCACTGTGCTGCTTCTGATTTCACTGTCCAGGAACAGACATGGGTGGGTCCAAAACAGCCTGTGCTCGGAGGAAATAGGTTTATGCTGGGCATCAGATTGAGGTAATCTTGTGTTGGAAAAAAGTACTGTGGGGGAGAGCTCTGGATTGAAAATGATAATTTCTAAAACATAAATATAAATATAATATAAAAACATTACTGCTTGTCTATGTTATCCTTTAACCACTCTAAGATTGGCAGGTTAAACCCCCTTCCTGTCCAAGCAATTTTCAGTTTTCAGCACTGTCATACTTTGACTGACTTGCAACATTGTATCCAATTGAATTTTACATAATTTTTTTAAGACAGATAGAGCTTTTGTTTGGTGGTATTTAATCACCACTTTTTTGTATATAAAAGAAAAGAACTGAATATTTAAAAAAAAAAAAACAGTTTTGCTTAGTTCCTGTTATAAAACTTTGTAAATAAATAATATTTGTTCATAAATTTAGACCAGAATGTATTCTGCTACATTTCGTTTGTGTTTATTATTTAGTCTGTGTGAAAGAGACTTTAACAAACAATGGTATATACAGTATATTTGAAATCAATCAACTTTGATATCCTAATTACCTCATTTCTATTGATCTAATTTTTTGAGGCCCTAAAATGTACAGGACAGTACAAACACACCAAAATTACCCCTTTTAGGAAGAAAGGATTTATTTCCCCCCACAAAGTTGTAATTTCAAGATCGTGTTTCTCACACAGCATAGGCATACTTACAATTAAATTCCAAAACACATGCTGCTACTCCTTCCAGGTATGGGTATAGCACATACAGTATGTTGCAACTTTTCACTGTATGGATGCATAGAGGGGCCACAAATCCAAGGAGCACTGTCAACTTTCCAGGGAGCATAAATGATTACTTGAATTCCCTGACTAACAATTATATTTCTTGATGCCCTGATGGGACAGAGCAGGAGAAACAGACACACAATTACCACATTTTAAGAAGTAGATCTTCCAACATATTCACTAAAAGGCATGGTAAATCTTATACAAAATCAAATTTTTGCAACACATTTTTGGAAAATGAAGAGAGAAACTGAAAATATATTTTTTACACAACGTTGTCAATTAATAATAAGATATTTCTCACACACAGAATAAGCATATTTATAATTACACCTCAAAACACATTCTGTTACTTCTCCAGAGTATGGGGATGCCAGGTGCATGAGACTTTTTCACAGAAGAGCCCAAAATCCAAGGAGCACCTTCATGCTTTTTATGGGCATAAATTGCACATCTAATTTCCTGACTACCCATCAAATTGTGGAAGCCCTGGAACAGCAGGTCAATAGAAACACTCACACAATGACCACTATTTGGAAAGAAAACACCCGTAGGCATTTTATAAGAGGCATAGTAAGTCTTTTTAAAATTTTATTTTTGGCCCAAGTTTTTGTAAAATGTGAAAAAAATGACATATGGTATATGGATTGAGGAGGTAGAGCCCTTTTTGAGCACTTTTTGTTTCTGTCGCTTGACTGCATACCAAGTATCATATACAGTGTAATAGGTTTTTGAAATGTCTTTCAGTCAAATACAACTTTGATCATCAAAGAAGGCTCTTTTAATGCCAATAGAATAAAGAAACATGTTAAACATTTTGTTTTAAAGTTCTAAAGTGTGGGGTCATGCTGACCCCACACATAAGTTATGGGTACTCCTACAGCAGCTCCCCACTAGGAATGACTTTGAATCACTAGCCTCTAGAATGGAGATGGCCATGAGGGGAGAGATGCAAGCCATTAAGCAGGAAGTCGCAGCCATAGATACGTGCGTTGCAGCAGTGGAGCAGGGAGCGATGTCCTAAAGTATACAAGATGTACAGGCCTCACATTCTGAAATGAACGATCAATTTCTCCAACTACAACTGCTTCTTGACGATTTAGAAAACCGGAGTCGCAGACAGAACATATGCCTGAGGGGTGTCCCGGAGTCCATCCCACAATCTGAGCTCCGTGCGACGGTAACCTCCGTCTTTAACCGGTGCCTAGACCGTCCGCGAGACACGGCTATTGCCTTAGGCCGCGTCCACAGGACTCTTGGCCCTAACCCTAACTCGCCTGACAGACCCAGGGATGTCCTCTGCTGCCTGCACTCCTTTAACCTCAAGGAAGAAATCCTGAGACAGGCATGGTGGGTGAGCGTCTTGGAGTTTGATGGCGCGGCCATCCACCTGCTTCCAGATATTTCCAGGAAAACCCTCTTGATGAGACGGGCGCTCAAACCTCTTTTAGACGGCATTGGTGAGAAAGGTCTCACATACAAATGGGGCCATCCGTTCCATCTGATTGTCCGCAAGGGTGTTGACACTTTCGCTCTGCGTCTTCCCTCAGAGCTCCCACACCTGTTCACTTTTGCTGAGATGAACCCAGTCGCTGTCCCAAACTGGCTCCTGGTGAACATTCAGCCGACCCCACAACGTCGTCCGTCGGATGGAAGACAACAAAGGGCCCGGTCCGGATATCGCTCACAGAGAGGCCCACCACAGGTCCCCCATGAACCAGTCCCTTGATTTTTTTTTTTTGGAACTAAGTAATCAGATGCCCCCTCTTGTCTAGAAGGCCCAACCGCCTCACAGTCAGTTTTACCCAATGCTGCGGGTTGTGGGGAATGTATCTACTGGTACAGTTATCGCACGGGGATTCACTCATGAGTGGAGTTCTGGGGGGTTTGGTTCGAAGATTGGTGTTGGCCCACACTGTTCCCACACTGCCTCCGCTCACCTGCTCTACAGTGGGGTTAGGAAATAGTATTTTACAGCATTTCCAGGATGCATTTACCTTCTATCTCTACTCCATTGGTCTCACCGGCGGACCCAATGCCCGATCGCGGGGGGCGCCGATTTGGGTGACTCTCCCCAAATTGTCGCAGAGTGCCGCTCGAGTTTTTCACCGGGTGAACCCAGTTGACAGGATTGGGGGACTGTAACCTATCGGGACACTAAAATTGGGGTCATGGCACCAATTGCAGGGGAGCCCGGGAAGCAATCCAGGGGACGTAGTATTGTTGACCCGTTTATTTTCCTACAAGCTACGGGATACCTCGGGCCTGATTCTGAGGCAAGAGGCAACCATTGAAAATTAATTTAATTTCTTTGTACAAAAATTGAATTTTTTTCAGGAGCAGTGATTTTAATAATGCTTAAAGTGAAACAATAAAAGTGAAATATTCCTTTAAATATCATGTCTGGGGGTGACTATATTATGCCTGTAAAGTGGCACATTTTTCCCGTGTTTATAACAGTCTCTCCAGCAAAATGACATTTATAAAGGATTAAAAGTAATTTAAAACTGCTTGCGGCTGTAATGTATTGTCTGGGCCCGGCAATATAGATGAAAATCATTGAGAAAAATAGCATGGGATCCCCCCCCAGAGCCCATTACCAGGCCCTTCGGGTCTGGTATGGATATTATATATGGATATAAGGGGAACCCTGCACCCAAATAAAAAAAAAAGGCGTGGGGCCCCCAGGCCCTATATACTCTAAAACAGGGGTCTCAAACTGGCGGCCCTCCAGCTGTTGCGAAACTACAAGTCCCATAATGCCTCTGTCTGTGGGAGTCATGCTTGTAACTGTCAGCCTTGCAATGCCTCATGGGACTTGTAGTTTTGCAACAGCTGGAGGGCCACCAGTTTGAGACCCCTGCTCTAAACAGCAGTATACAGGCGGTCTCCGGGTTGCAAACAAGATATGGACTGTAGGTTTGTTCTTAAGTTGAATCTGTTTGTAATTTGGAACAGGTACATTTTTTAAGTGTAGCTCCAGCCAAAAAATCGATTTTTAAGCTTTTTTGATAACATAGGGAAGGGTTATCACCCCTGTGACATTTGTTTTGCTGTCTGTGCCCCTGTTCAGAAGATTTCACCTCACTTTCTGTCCAAATGACAATTGGATTTTGAAAATATTGGGTTATTAGGGAAACAAGGATTGGTGATAAAGTATCAGTGGAGACACCTTTTTCACATATTTTTTTTTTTTTATAATTGTATTTTTATTGAAAATGTTTTCAAAAAATTGCGTTATACGTGGATGATGTCTTGCTTTTCTTGGGAGATAGGGGTCAATCATTAAAATTTGGTAGATTTACAGGGTTAGAGATAAACTGGGAGAAATCTGAGCTTTTACCAATAGACCCCATTAGTGATTTAACAATACCCGGAATGCCACAGTTGGCGGTAGTGGATTCACTGAAATATCTGGGGATAGTCTTGACGAAAGACCCTAATCAATTTATAAGTAAAAATCTCATACCATTATTGGACAAATTCAAACAAAAAAACATTATGTGGAAACGGTTTCCACTGTCGGTAGCAGGAAGATGCAGTCTAATAAAAATTATCTGGATGCCACAACTGCTGTACATACTGCACAATTCCCCAGTGTGGATATGCAGGAAATGGTTCAAAAAAATCGAGACCCTTTTTAGGGAGTTAATATGCAAAGGGGGACAAGCCAGGATTCGACTCCGTATACTGCTGCTCTCTGTAGGGGAAGGGGGCTTTGCGGTACCCCACCCAGAAACGCTATTATTGGTCATCCCTGCTGCAGCAGTTAATGGGAAGTGATGTTCCGGAGGGAGGTACCCCTAACGGAAGAATAACATTAACGGGTGCTTTACACAATACAGTAATTGAAGCACTAGCGGCGGACTCTTTCTGCTAAAGATACCCCAAAATAGAAATTATAATGAAAATATGGAAAATAATTAAAAAACAGATACAATGGGATGACTGATTACACGCCCCTTTGGAATAATAGTAATCTGCAAGAAGTCCTACGGATAGGAAAAGTCAGAGAGTGGGAAAAACACGGTAGTAAAAGGTTGAGACAACTTTATAGGGGTAACATTCTCAAAAAATTATCGGATCTGAAACGTGAATTTAATGTACCTCAGTGCACATTCTATGCTTACTTACAGATAGGGCATGCCCTTGAAGCTCAATTTTTGAAACAACCCTTGGTATGGAAAAAAAAAAACACCTCTCTTTCAAAACATACTCCAGGTAGGCTCCACTAAAGGTTTAATATCGGAAATATATGGGCAAATAAGTCAAGAAGCCAATATAGGGGGGAAAATCCAAACTGAAAGAGTAAGATGGGAAGAAGACATAGGAGTAATAACACAGGAGCAATGGAGGAGAATCTTAGAGGTCTGATGGTATCAGTTTCCCACCCACAGAGGATATCTCATCTGATGTTGATAAATAGAGCCTACTAGGGATGAGCCGAACACCCCGGTTCGGTTCGCACCAGAACCTTCGAACGGACCGAAAGTTTGCGCAAATTTTCGAACCCTATTCGTTATAATGGACGCGAACGTTCGAAATCAAAATTGCTAATTACAACGGCCAATATGCATGTTAATGTCATAAAACAGGTTTGGGGACCCGGGTCCTGCCCCAGGGGACATATATCAATGCAAAAAGAACTTTTAAAAACTAACGTTTTTTCGGGAGCAGTCATTTTAATGATGCATAAAGTGAAAAAAAAAAGTGAAAGTTTAAATATGGTACCTGGGGGGTGTCTAAAGTATGCCTGTGAAGTGGCATGTGTTTCCCGTGTTTAGAACTGTCCCTGCACAAAATGACATTTGTAAAGGAAAAAAAGAAGCCATTTAAAACCACTTGCGGCTTTAATGTCATGTCTTGTCCTGGCCGCCATATGGCTGAAAATCCTTAAGAAAAATGGCATGGCTACCCCATCACCCCCCCTCACCCCAGCCCCTTTGGGTCTTGTATGGATATTAAGGGGGACCCCGCACCCAAAATAAAACCCTATACCTACAACCCTATATACTCTGAACAGCAGTATATAGGTGGTGCAAACTAGACACGGACTGTAGGTTTGTTCTTAAGTAGAATCTGAACAGGTACATTATGAAGTGTAGCTCCATCCCAAAAAAATCAATTTTTAAGCTTTTTGGAGAACATAGGGAGGGGTTATCACCCCTGTAACATTTGATGTCTTTGCACATCTGTTCAGAACATTTCACCTTACTTTCCGTCCCAATGACAAATGTTTTTGGAAAAGTGGGGTTTTAATTGAAACAAGGATTGGTGATAAAGCATCAGTAGAGAGGAGATACCTTTTTCCCAAATTAAATCTAACAGTATAGAATTTCCCTTCCTAGGGGTAGATTTCCTCTCACTTCCTGTTTTCTCTTTCCGTTTGCAAGTAGGAGTCGTTTGTAAGTTGGATGTTTGAAAGTAGGGGCCTGCCGTATATACTCTGCAGAAATTTGCCCTATTAGATGTTGGTGTAGCCACAACACTGTAAGCCCTCACAGTTACTCTTGGTGGGCACAGGAATGGGCCCTGCTGTGAGTTATTAGATCAAGATTTGTAATTGCATGCACCTGTTGAACAGGGCAGAAAAATTGGGCCTTTGGTGGTGGTGGTGGTGGACGGTGTTGCCACAAGACAGTAAGCCCTCACAGTTACTCTTGGTGGGCGCAGGAATGGGCCCTGCTGTGAGTTATTAGATCAAGATTTGTAATTGCATGCACCTGTTGAACCGGGCAGAAAAATTGGGCCTTGGTGGTGGTGGTGGTGGT
Organism: Lithobates sylvaticus; assembly: GCA_028564925.1. Taxonomy (NCBI): domain Eukaryota; kingdom Metazoa; phylum Chordata; class Amphibia; order Anura; family Ranidae; genus Lithobates; species Lithobates sylvaticus. The sequence continues at coordinate 364,407,942 of CM053027.1, forward strand.
GGTGGACGGTGTTGCCACAAGACTGTAAGCCCTCACAGTTACTCTTGGTGGGTGCAGGAATGGGCCCTGCTGTGAGTTATTAGATCAAGATTTGTAATTGCATGCACCTGTTGAGCAGGGCAGAAAAATTGGGCCTTTGGTGGTGGTGGTGGTGGTGGTGGACGGTGTTGCCACAAGACTGTAAGCCCTCACAGTTACTCTTGGTGGGTGCAGGAATGGGCCCTGCTGTGAGTTATTAGATCAAGATTTGTAATTGCATGCACCTGTTGAACAGGGCAGAAAAATTGGGCCTTTGGTGGTGGTGGTGGTGGTGGACGGTGTTGCCACAAGACTGTAAGCCCTCACAGTTACTCTTGGTGGGCGCAGGAATGGGCCCTGCTGTGAGTTATTAGATCAAGATTTGTAATTGCATGCACCTGTTGAACAGGGCAGAAAAATTGGGCCTTTTTGGCGGTGGTGGTGGTGGACGGTGTTGCCACAAGACTGTAGGCCCTCACAGTTACTCTTGGTGGGCGCAGGAATGGGCCCTGCTGTGAACTATTAGATCAAGATTTGTAATTACACGCCCCTGTTAAACAGGGGCTGAAAAATTGTGCCTTAGGCATGGGTGCTGGTGCCACAACACTGCAACCCCTCACAGATACTGTACTCTGAGCACAGCAATGAGACCTGTTGCAAAGCATTGCCTAAAAATTGTAATTACACGCCCCAACAGGGGCTTAAAAATTGTGCCTTAGGCACTGGTGCTGGTGCCACAACACTGCAACCCCTCACAGATACTGTACTTGGAGCACAGCAGTCACACCTGTTGCGAAGCATTTTTTTTTTAAAAAAATTGTAATTACACGCTCCTGTTATACAGGGGCTGAAAAATTGTGCCTTAGGCATTGGTGCTGGTGCCACAACACTGCAACCCCTCACAGATACTGTACTCTGAGCACAGCAATGAGACCTGTTGCAAAGCATTGCCTAAAAGTTGTAATAACACGCCCCAACAGGGGCTGAAAAATTGTGCCTTAGGCACTGGTGCTGGTGCCACAACACTGCAACCCCTCACAGATACTGTACTTGGAGCACAGCAGTCACACCTGTTGCGAAGCATTTTTTTTAAAAAAAATTGTAATTACACGCCCCTGTTATACAGGGGCTGAAAAATTGTGCCTTAGGCATTGGTGCTGGTGCCACAACACTGCAACCCCTCACAGATACTGTACTCTGAGCACAGCAATGAGACCTGTTGCAAAGCATTGCCTAAAAATTGTAATTACACGCCCCAACAGGGACTGAAAAATTGTGCCTTAGGCACTGGTGCTGGTGCCACAACACTGCAACCCCTCACAGATACTGTACTTGGAGCACAGCAGTCACACCTGTTGCGAAGCATTTTTTTTTAAAAAAATTTGTAATTACACGCCCCTGTTATACAGGGGCTGAAAAATTGTGCCTTAGGCACTGGTGTGGTGGCATGGATCATTGAGGAGGAGGAAGAGGATAGTCAGTGAACATAACAGGACAGTCACTCAGCATCAGCATAGGCAGTCTTGAAGGGATGTGACATTATAAATTATTCAGTTATATCCGCTTCAGGTGCCTGGTAGCTGGTGGTGATCCAAGACTGATTAATTTTTATGAAGGTCAGTCGATCAACCGAGTCGGTGGACAGGCGCACCCTGTGATCGGTGACAAATCCTCCAGCAGCACTGAATGTGCGTTCGGAAAGAACGCTGGATGCAGGACAGGCCAGTAGCTCAATTGCATACTGTGCAAGCTCTGGCCAGTGATCCATCCTCAGGACCCAGTAAGCCAGAGGATTTTCGGTGGGAAAGGTGTCCAAGTCTGACCTTGCCCCTAGGTATTCCTGCACCATGTATATCAGACGCTGGCGATGGTTGCTGGAACCGATCATACCTTGGGGCTGAGGACTAAAAAATTGTCTGAACGCATCGGTCAGACGTCCACCTTCCCCACCGCTCCTTCTGCTACTGACCGAAGCCTCAGAAACTCATCGTCCAGGACCAGGAGTTTGTAACCTCCCAGTTTCTGGGAACGCGTTGCACAGACCTTTCTGCAAGGCCTCCCTGAGATGTCTCATCCTCTGCTCCCTCTGCGACGACAAGATAAGGTCTGCAACCTTACCCTTGTACCGTGGATCAAGAAGAGTGGCCAGCCAGTAATGGTCCCTCTCCTTGATCCGAAGAACACGAGGATCCTTCCGCAGGCTTTGCAGGATCAGGAAGGCCATGCAACGTAGGTTAGCTGAGGCATTCGGTCCGGAGTCTTCTGGGTCACTGAGGATGACATGATCGCCAGCCACCTCCTCCCAGCCATGTACAAGTCCACTGGTTTGTTGGGACTGTACATCATCCCTAAAAGACTGCTGCTGCTGATGCTGAGTGCCAGGCTCCACCTCCATGCTCACACAATCCTCCTCCTCCTCCTCCTCCTCCTCCTCCTCCTCATCCTCTTCCTGTGTGATGGGTGGGACAGAAGGAACACTGTCTGGATAAAGGGGGCCTTGAGAGGCAAGGAAGTCCTCCTCTTCCTTCCTCTGTTCTGCCTCAAGTGCCCTGTCCATTATCCCACACAGCGTATGCTCCAACAGGTGGACAAGAGGTACAGTGTCACTGATGCATGCACTGTCACTGCTCACCATCTTCGTGGCCTCCTCAAATGGTGAGAGGACAGTGCATGCATTCCTGATCATGCTCCACTGGCGTGGGGAAAAAAAGCCAAGCTCCCCTGACCCTGTCCTGGTGCCGTAGTCGCAAAGGTACTCATTGATGGCCCTCTGCTGCATGTGCAGTCGCTGCAGCATGGCCAACGTTGAGTTCCACCTGGTGGGCATGTCACATATTAGGCGGTTCTTGGGCAGGTTCAGCTCCTTTTGCAGCTCAGTCAGCCGAGCACTGGCATTATAAGATCGGCGGAAATGCACACAGACTTTCCTGGCCTGCCTCAGGACATCCTGTAAGCCTGGGTACCTGCCCAAGAAACGCTGCACCACCAGGTTGAGGACGTGAGCCATACAGGGCACATGGGTGAGCTGCCCCTGTCGCAGGGTGGAGAGGAGGTTGGTGCCATTGTCAGAAACCACCATTCCTGGCTTAAGCTGGCGTTGCGTCAACCACCTCTCGGCCTGCCCCTGCAGAGCTGCCAGAACCTCTGTCCCAGTGTGGCTCCTGTCCCCCAAACACACCAGCGCAAGCACGGCATGGCATCTTTTTGCCTGCGTACTCGCGTATCCCCTTGTACGCCTACAGAGCACCGCTGGTTCCGAGGACAGAGCACTCGAAGAGGCCATGGAGGAAGAAGAAGAGGAGGGGGTGGAGGAGAGAGGTGTGTCACAACCAGTAGTAGCATTTTGGAGGCGTGGTGGCGGAACAACCTCCAACACTACTGCACCTTGTCCTGCATCCCTCCCAGCTGCCAATAGAGTGACCCAATGGGCCGTGAAAGACAGATAACGTCCCTGTCCATGCCTGCTGGACCATGAGTCAGCGGTAATATGCACCTTACCGCTGACCGCCCTGTCCAGCGAGGCATGGACATTGCCTTCCACATGCCGGTAGAGAGACGGAATCGCCTTCCGTGAGAAAAAGTGGCGTTTGGGAACCTGCCACTGAGGAACCGCACATTGAACAAACTCACGGAAGGGGGCCGAGTCTACCAACTGAAAAGGCAGCAGTTGAAGTGCTAGCAATTTAGCCAAGCTAGCATTCAACCGCTGGGCATGTGGATGGCTGGGAGTATACTTCTTTCGACGGTCCAGCAGCTGGGGCAGGGAAATTTGCCTGCAACAATCGGACGTCGGTGTACTGCAAGTACTTGGTTGTGACACACCTAATTCTACACCTTCAGTCCTCTCAGAGCAGCTTTCAGAGAGGACTGTGGGGATGTAGTGGGGATGGAGATCCCAGATGATGAGGAGCAAGGAGAGGTCCGCTTTGTTCTTTGGTGTGGGTCTTTTATGTGTGCTTGCCAACGAGCTGCATGGCAGGTTGACATATGTCTGCTCATGCTTGTGGTGCCCAAGCGGCTGATGTTTTGGCCACGCGAGATACGCTTGAGACAAATATTGCAAATAGCAGTGGTGCGATCTGATGCACTCGTCTCGAAAAAGGCCCACACCAAAGAACTTTTGTGATAACGTGCAGAGGCAGCGCCCTGCATAGGCGGAGCTCTGTGGTGTGATACAGTTGGTGTGCTGGCCTCTAGCTGGCCTCCAGGGGGCATCCTGCCTCGTTGGACATGTGCTGCCGCATCCTCCTCCTCCTCTCTCCCTTCAGGCACCCAGGTGGAGTCAGTGACCTCATCATCCCCTCCCTCTTCACCACTAGAGCAAACCTGGCAGTAAGCTGCAGCTGGTGGAACATTACTGCCAGATTGCTGTCCTTCAGCATCTCCTCTCTCTGCGCGCACACTACTGCCTTCCTCAAGCTGGGTATCATCATCCGAGCCTTCGAATCGTTGGGCATCCTCCTGGAGCATGTACCCAACACTGTGCTCAAACAGTTCGGGGGACTCCTCAGGAGGACATGGTGGGTCTAGGGAAGGGGTGGCTGATGATGCCATTGAGTACGCGTTGGCAGCTGCTCTGCCAGTACCCTGAGCCTGGGTGAGAGAGGATGAGGAGGATGAGGAGGGCTTGGTCATCCATTCTACCAAGCCTTCGGCATGATGCGGCTCAACATGTCCAGCTGCCGAAAACAAAGACAAGCGTGTCCCATGGCCACGTGCTGATGACGATGCACGACCACGTCCACGACCAGCACTGTTGTCTCTAGAAACAGAGCCTGCTTGCCCTCTGTTCTTGCCTCGGGGCGGTCTGCCTCTCCTTGGCGGTCTTCCAGCCATTGTAGTCGGTAGTGTATATTGTATAAAAAATAGAGCTCCTATGTGTGCTCACAACACACTGTAGGTCCTATGGGTGCTGACACTAACACACTATAGGTACTATGTGTGCTGCTGACAAGAAAATATAGGACATATGTGTGCTGCCACAAACACACTATAAGTCCTATGGGTGCTGCTGACACAAAGACACTATAGGTACTATATGTGTGCTGCTGACAAGAAAATATTGGAGCTATGTGTGCTGCCACAAACACACTATAAAGCCCCATACACACGGTCGGACTTTTTCATGGATTATGTCCGATCGGACAAGGTTGTTGAAAAATCAGACCGTGTGTATGCACCATCGGACAGTGTTCGTCGGTTTGGCCGACGGACAAAGTCTTATCTCCTGCTGGAAAACTTTGCCGTCAACACGGTCCGATCACACCAAATCCGAGCGTGTGTACGCTTGTCCGACCGGACAAAGTGCTACGCATGCTCAGATCACATTACAAGACCAAAGCTATTGGCTACTAGCCTCTACGTAGTCCCGTCGTAGGCAACAAACGTCACCACGTTCAGAATGATCGGATTTTCCGACAACTTTGTCCGATCGTGTGTACGCAAAACCAACATCAGACAAAGTATGACGGACATGGTCCGACCGACCTGGTCCACGGATAATATAGGAGCTATGTGTGCTGCCACAAACACACTATAAGTCCTATGGGTGCTGCTGACACAAAGACACTATAGGTACTATATGTGTGCTGCTGACAAGAAAATATAGGACCTATGTGTGCTGCCACAAACACACTATAAGTCCTATGGGTGCTGCTGACACAAAGACACTATAGGTACTATATGTGTGCTGCTGACAAGAAAATATAGGAGCTATGTGTGCTGCCACAAACACACTATAAGTCCTATGGGTGCTGCTGACACAAAGACACTATAGGTACTATATGTGTGCTGCTGACAAGAAAATATAGGAGCTATGTGTGCTGCCACAAACACACTATAAGTCCTATGGGTGCTGCTGACACAAAGACACTATAGGTACTATATGTGTGCTGCTGACAAGAAAATATAGGAGCTATGTGTGCTGCCACAAACACACTATAAGTCCTATGGGTGCTGCTGACACAAAGACACTATAGGTACTATATGTGTGCTGCTGACCAGAAAATATAGGAGCTATGTGTGCTGCCACAAACACACTATAAGTCCTATGGGTGCTAATGACACAAAGACACTATAGGTACTATATGTGTGCTGCTGACAAGAAAATATAGGAGCTATGTGTGCTGCCACAAACACACTATAAGACCTATGGGTGCTGCTGACACAAAGACACTATAGGTACTATATGTGTGCTGCTGACAAGAAAATATAGGACCTATGTGTGCTGCCACAAACACACTATAAGTCCTATGGGTGCTGCTGACACAAAGACACTATAGGTACTATATGTGTGCTGCTGACAAGAAAATATAGGAGCTATGAGTTCTGCCACAAACATACTATAAGTCCTATGGGTGCTGCTGACACAAAGACACTATAGGTACTATATGTGTGCTGCTGACAAGAAAATATAGGACCTATGTGTGCTGCCACAAAAACAATATGGCTCCTATAAATCCCTGCCTGGGATGGGACAGAAGGTTGGGACAGAAGTTGGGGTGCAATGCTGTTCTAACAGCACTGCGATTGGTGCTACTGCTATGCTGTACTAACAGCACGCACACACACCAGACTAATCCCCAGCAGCAGCTAATATCACACTCACTGTGCAATCAGCAGCAATGAATGATCAGTAATGATGAATGACTCAGGTAGCAATGGATTGCAAAGAAATAGCAATCAAGCAAATCAATCAGCAGACTGCTCTCCCCTAAATCCGGAACACATGTGACCTAGGCCGACGGCGCGGCGGCCTCTTATATGGTGGGGCGTGTACTAAAGCCCCTGAGCTTTAATTGGCTACAGGCGTCCTGCCTGTAGCCAATTATTGCTCTCCTAGTTTCCGGCGCTGTGATTGGCAAAGCATGCGAGCTCACAGTGCATGCTTGGCCAATCATCAGCCAGCAATGCACTGCGCCGGCCGCAATGCATTGCGGGGCCGCTCGCATCACACGAATGTGATGCGAACGGCCCAAATAGTTCTGAGCACGCCGAGCGAGCGAACGCCCGGTGCTCGATTCGAACGTGGGTTAGAATCGAGCACCGGGCCCATCCCTAATATGTTGTGGAGATGCCCCAAACTGTTTCGATATTGGGAGGGAGTGATCAACATCATGAGAGATATATTTGGGACCACATTGGAGATGGAGGCTACAGTATGTATACTGGGGCATAGGAGGTAAAGGGGAAAAGCATCACAATAGCTATTCTGAGATGCTTGTTCCAAGCTAGGAAAATGATCGCAATTAAATGGAAGGCAATCAAAGGATCCCCCTACAGTAAGAAACTGGATTAGGACAATAAATGAGACCCTTTGTAGAGAAAGAGCAGTGTACATAAAGAGAGGTAATCTTAAGGAGTTTGATAGGATGTGGAATCTTTGGCTGGAAAAAATTGTCCCCCCCCCGTACAGAGTGTAAAAGGCATAATAGTGCCAGAGAAATATCTAGTATAGATAAATAGTTAGGAAAAGGAAATACTAGATGAAACCTAAATAAAGGGACAGAAAAAATTAATAAGGTAAAATACCTTATTAATAGGGCGGCACAGTGGTGTAGTGGTTAGCACTCTCACCTAGCAGTAAGAAGGGTCGCTGGTTCGAATCCCAACCACGACACTTCCTGCCTGGAGTTTGCATGTTCTCCCTGTGCCTGCGTGGGTTTCCTCCGGGTACTCCGGTTTCCTCCCACAATCCAAAGACATGCAGGTAGGTTAATTGGCTTATTTCCAAAAATTGGCCCTAGTATATGAATGGGGACCTTGGATTGTGGGCTCCTTGAGGGTAGGGACTGATGTGAGTGTGCAATGTACAGGGATGGGGACAGTTGTGGACACTCGCTCAGGTTGAACTGGATGGACTGATGTCTTTATTCAACCTTGCTAGCTATGAAGCTATGAAACCTTGGAAAAAAAAAAGAAAAAACTGATAAAACGCATATAGGAACTTATGTATGAACATACTTGGAAGGGAGGGGAGGGGTGGAAAAGAGGGGAGGTATTAAGGAATAAAGTTAATTATATAGCAGCAGAAAGGGGGGGAGATGGTTAATCTTTTTTTGCCTTTTTCCCATATTAACAGGAGAGAATTTCCCTTCCTAGGGGTAGATTTCCTCTCACTTCCTGTTGTCTCCCTCCGTTTGTAAGTAGGTGTCGTTTGTAAGTCGGATGTTTGAAAATAGGGGACCGCCTGTATATACTATACGGCCTGCCCTATATACTCTGAGGAAAATTGGGCCTTAGGTGTTGGTGGTACCAGAAAACTGTAATCCCTCACAGTTACTCTTGGTGGGCGCTGGAACGGGCCCTGCTGTGAAAATATTATATCAAGAATTGTAATTACATGCCCCTGTTAAACAGGGGCAGAAAAATTGGGCCTTGGTGGTGGTGGTGCCATAACACTGTAAGCCCTCACTGTTACTCTTGGTGGGCACAGTAACGGGCTCTGCTGTGAAATATTAGATCAAAGATTGTAATTACACTCCCCTGTTAAACAGGAGCAGAAAAATTGGGTCTTAGGCAGTGGTGGTGGTGCCACAATACTGCAACCCCTCACAGATTCTCTTGTTGAGCGCAGAAACGAGCCCTGCTGTGAAATATTTGAACAAAAATTGTAATTACATGCCCCTGTTAAAGAGGAGCATAGAAATTGAGCCTTAGGCAGTGGTGGTGGTGCCTTGAACCAAAAATATTCTTATAAGCTATCATCATGAAGATTGAGGAGGAATAGCATAGTCGCTCAGCATAATAGCATAGTCACTCAGCATAGGCAGTCTTCATTGGATCCCACATCCATAGAAAAATCAATCGGTTACATCAGCATCAGGTGCTTGGTAGCTTATGATCCAAGATTGATTCATTTTTATGAATGTGAGCTGATCAACAGAGTCTGTGGACAGGCGCACTCTGTGATTGGTTACAAAGCCTCCAGCAGCACTGGATGTGTGTTCAGAAAAAAATGCTGGACAGGCCAGTAGCTCAATTGCATATTGAGCAAGCTCTGGCCAGTGGTAACCCAGATGTTCTGTTGGAAAGGTCTCCAAGTCTGATCTTGCCCCTAGATGTTCCTGCACCATGTAATTCAGAGTTCCAGCAATGGTTGCTGGAACTGCTCAGACCTTGGCGCTGAGGACTAAAGAATTGTCTGAAGGCATCAGTCAGCCGGCCACCTTCTCCACCGCTCTTTCTGTGACTGAACGAAGCCTCAGCAACACGTTGTCCAGCACCAGTAAATTGTAACCTCCCAGGCTCTGGAAATGCATTGCACAAACCTTTCTGCAAGGCCTCCCGAAGATGTTTCATCCTCTGCTCCCTCTGCGAAGGCTGGATAAGTTCTGCAACCTTACCTTTGAAACATGGATCAAGAAGGGTTGCCAGACAGTGATGATCCCTCTCCTTGATACCATGAATCCTAGGGTCCTTTCGTAGGCTTTGCAGGATAAGGGAGGCCATGTAGCGTAAGTTTGCAGAGACATTCGATCCTGAGTCCTCTGGGTCACTAAGGATCACATGATCCGCAACCACCTCCTCCCAGCCACGTACAACTCCATGGGTTACTGGGGACTGAAAACGATCCATTGAAGACTGCTGCTGATGCTGAGTGTTATCCTCCACCTCCATGCTGACATAATCCTCCTCCTCTTCTTCTTCCTGTGTGATCGGCGGGCCCGCAGGAATACTATCTGGATAAAGGGGGCCTTGAGAGGTAAGGAAGTCCTCCTCTTCCTCCCGCTGTTCTGCCTCAAGTGCCCTGTCCATTCTTCCACGAAGCATGTGCTCCAACAGGAAGACAAGAGGGACAGTATCACTGATAGATGCACTGTCACTGCTCACCATCCTGCTGCATGCATTCTTGATCAGTAGCCACTGGCGTGGCGAAAAAAAAAAGCAAGCTCCCCTGACCCTGTCCTGGTGCCATACTCACACAGGTACTCATTGATGGCCCTCAGCTGCGTGTGCAGCCGCTGCAGCATTGCCAACATTGAGTTCCACCTGGTGGGCATGTCACAAATGAGGCGGTTCTTGGGCAGGTTGCATTCCCTTTGAAGGTCAGCCAGCCGAGCACTGGCATTATATGATCAGCGGAAATGACCACAGACTTTCCTGGCCTGCCTCATGAGATCCTGTACGCCCGGGTACCTGCTCAAGGACTGCTGCACCACCAAATTCAGGACATGAGCCAAACAGGGAACATGGGTCAAGTGTCCCTGTCGGAGGGCAGAGAGGAGGTTGGTGCCATTGTCACATACAACCATTCCTGGCTGAAGCTGGCATGGCGTCAAACACCTCTGAGCATGCCCCTGCAGAGGTGACAGAATCTCTGCCCCAGTGTGGCTCCTGTGCCCTAAGCAGACCAACTCAAGCACAGCATGTCATCTTTTTGCCTGAGTGCTTGCGTAGCCCCTTGAATGCCTATGGAGCACCGCTGGTTCAGAGGACAAATCTGCAGAAGAAGAGGCCATAGAGGAAGAAGAAGAGTAGGCGGTGGAGGAGAGAGCTGTGGCAGAATCACCACTAGCATTTTGGAGGTGTGGTGGTGGAACAAGCTCCAACAATACTGAACCCTGTCCTGCATCCTTCCCAGCTGCCAGCAGAGTTACCCAGTGCGCCGTGAAAGAAAGGTAACGTCCCTGTCCATGCCTGCTGGACCATGAGTCAGCGGTAATATGCACCTTACTGCTGACCGCCCTGTCCAACGAGGCCAAGACATTGCCTTCCACATGAGAGAGCCGGAATGGCCTTCCGTGAAAAGAAATGGCGTTTGGGAACCTGCCACTGAGGTACCGCACATTCCACAAATTCACGAAAGGGGGCAGAGTCTACCAGCTGAAAAGGCAGCAGCTGCAGTGCTAGCAATTTGGCCAAGCTAGCATTCAGACGCTGAGCGTGTAAATGGCTGGGACCGAATTTCTTTCGATGGTTTAGCAACTGGGGTAGGGAAATTTGCCTGCTAAAATCGGATGTTGGTGTACCGCTAGCAGATTGGCCGCAAAGTACTTGGGACACCTATTTCTATACCTTCATTCCTCTCAGTGCAGGTTTCTGAGAGGACTGGAGGTATAGTGGGGTTGGAGATCCCAGCTGATGAGGAGCAAGGAGAGTTCCGCCTTGTTTTTTGATGTGGGTATTTTAAGTGCTGTTGCATGGGAGGTCGTCATATGTCTGGTCAAGCATGTGGTGCCCAAGCGGCTGCTGTTTTGGCCATGCTTGATACGCTTCAGACATATGTTGCAAACAGCAACGGTGCGATCTGCTGCACATGTGTCAAAAAGCCCACACCAAAGAACTTTTCAAAATATGCGGGGAGTCAGCAGCGCCCTGCACCTGCTTAGCTCTGTGGTGTGATGCAATAGGGTGACTGCCCTTAAGCTGCCCCCTGGAGGGCACCCTGTCTCCATGGAGATGTGCCTCCTCCTCCTCCTCTCTTCTATCAGGCACCTAAGTTGAGTCAGTGACCTCATCATCCCCTCCCTACTCGTCACTGGAGCAAACTTGGCAGTATGCTGCAGCTGGGGGAACATGACTGCCAGTTGCTTGTCCTTATTGGGCACACCCTCTCTCTAGGCTCACGTTACTCCCTTCCACAACCCGGCTACCATAATCGGAGCCTTCAAATCGCTGCGCATCCTCCTGCAGCATGCTCCTGACACTGTGGTCGAATAGTTCGGGGGACTCATCCGTGCATGATGGTGGGGCTAGGGAAGGAGTGATTGTTGACATGGAGCCGATGGAATAGGCCACTTTGGCAGCTGCATTGGCAGGCAAACTACTCTGAGCCTGGGTGACAGAGGATGAGGAGGATGAGGACGGCTTTGTTATCCATTCCACTAACTCTTGCATGTTGTGGCTCAATAACATGGCCAGCTGCAGAAAAAAAGGACAAGCGTTCCCCACAACCACGTGCTGAGGATGCACCGTGTCCATGACCAGCACTGTTGACGGTAGACACAGAGCCTGCTTGCCCTCTTTTAGTGGCCTGTGAGCGTCTGCCTCTCCTTGGTGGCCTTCTGGACATGTTGTAAATTTTGTTTAGCAAAACCACAGTACACTGTATTGTGTACTGTGTACACCACCAGAAAAGTAGTAGCAACTGCACTAGGGGTGCACGGTACTGTGTACACCAACAGAAGTGTAATAGCAACTATGGGTGCACTGTATGTATTGTGTACACCACCAGAAAAGTAGTAGCAACTGCACTAGGGGTGCACGGTATTGTGTACACCACCAGAAGTGCAATAACAACTATGGGTGCACTGTATTGTCTACTGTGTACACCACCAGAAAAGTAGTAGCAACTGCACTATGGGTGCATGGTACTGTGTACACCACCAGAAGTGTAATAACAACTATGGGTGCACTGGATTGTGTACACCACCAGAAAAGTAGTAGCAACTGCACTATGGGTGCACGGTACTGTGTACAACAACAGAAGTGTAATAACAACTGCACTATGGGTGCACTGTACTGTACTGTGTATATATGTATATATATATATATATATAACCATATATATATATATATACACAACTGTGTAATATGTATTATTATAAAAAGTACACCAGGAATGGCCTGCAGTCAGATATAGGCTACACTGGATGCAGTATATATATATATATATATATATATATATATATATATATATATTATATACACTGCAGCTAACTGAATAACCTGCCTGCCTGCTCAATCTAAATGACACTCTCTCTCCGTCCACGCCAACAACACACTACACGGGGCCGACGTGCAGGCAGCCTTATATAGTGTGGGGGTGGACTTAGTCCCCCTGAGCCATGATTGGCCAAAGGCACCCTGCCTTTGGCCAATTATGGCTCTCTTAGCTGAGGGCGCTGGGATTGGCCAAAGCATGCAGGTCATGGTGCATGCTTTGGCCAATCATCATACAGCAATGCCCTGCGATCTCGCAGTGCATTATGGAGTGTTACGCGGCACTCGAATTTGCCACAAACGCTCCATAATATTTGTTTTTCGGCGAACGGGCGAACACCCGATGTTCGAGTCGAACTCATGTTCGTTTTTCGGACAGAACGGGCGGTTTCACAAACTGAAGCATAGTAAACTGATCACTAACTCTGTCCATTTAGAACTCATGTTTGACCCGAACATAAAGCTCCCTTTTTTTGTCTACGAATTTTGACCCTGGATATAGGAGTGGGTAGCATGTAGAGAAACCAATTCCCTTAATTTTCCTCCTGCAGCCACTGAGTCAATGACCCCAACCTCTCCTGCCAGAGGGAGAGCACACAAAAAAATATAAATCAAAAAAGGAGAAGCAGGCTTTCAGCGGCTACAGCTGGAAGAAAATTAAGGGATACACCGATTTTTCTCTACATGATGCCCCCGTTGCCCCCTTTTCCCGGTTCTATCCCAGTGTACAGGGTTCGCGGGCACATGGGGCCCCATGGAGCATCAAATCACCCTGTAATTATGCCTATTGGTGAGCAGTATGTACAGGGTAGATCTACGGTGGATATGGACAGATGGATAATAGATCCAACGAATATAACCAGTATGGACCAGAACGTAATCATTACCCTCCTAGGCCTCCTAGAGGAACTTTTAGGGGAAACTTTAGAGGTAGACCGGGGCCACACCCAAACCAATATGCCAATCAATACCAGGGGGAATGGAGGGGTTGGAAGGAACCCTATCGTATCCCACAAATCCCTACCCGGGGATCACAAGATACCATAGACCGAGAGGAAAGAGAGGGAGAGGTCGAAAGAAAAAGAAAAAGGGACAACTGAATCAAGGTCTGTTCAACCTAACAGAGGTCCAATTTTCTGACGTCGAGTTAAAAGTTCTTAATCAGGGATTAAAATATGCACCTACCAAAAATGCAGACAAATTCGAATTATTTATCGACATTGAAAAATATGTCAGAAAATTGAATATAAAAAAACATTTTGCAAACCAGATCACAGTGCAAGACACTCCCCAAGCGACACATCCATTTACATATACTAACCTAAGAAATAATTCCACCTTCAACCCCCAGAAAGGAAAACATCACCACATAGAGGTGTTTAAAACTATGGTTCAGAATGATATTAAAAAATTAGAGATTAGAAAATATGCAGATACAGCAAAAATATGGGAGGGTATAAAATCCATTGAGGATAATAAGGGAATTGTTGTCAGGGCGGCAGACAAAGGGGGGGGTTTGGTCATCTTGACACGTGAATATTACTATCAGGAAATGAATAGGCAGTTGCAAGACCCCACCACATACCAAAAACTGAGGGGGGATCCAACACCCAAATTAAAAACTCTACTAAAGGAGTGGGTCAAAGAAGGAGTATCTAAACAGTTCCTAAATAAAAAAGAGGCGGGTTACTTGGTCCCACAAGTCCCAATACTTCCGGTACTATATTTACTACCGAAGATACACAAGAACAAAGATCAACCACCGGGGCGGCCAATTATTAGTGGAATCAATTCCTTATTCTCCCGGCTGGGGGAGTATTTGGATTGTTTCCTCAAACCCCTTGTTTCATTGAGCCCCTCTTATTTAAAAGACAGTCGAGAATTATTAGTTTTAATACAAGAATTGAAAGCCACACCCAATACCGTCATGGTCACTGTGGACATAGAATCCTTATATACTAACATCAGACATGGCGATGCACTGGTGGCAGTACAATGGGCTCTAACCAAGCAATCTAAGTTAAAAAAGGCACAAATTAGCTATTTAGTAAAAGGCTTAAACGTAACAATGAGTAACAATTTCTTTTGGGCGAACAATGACTATTATAATCAAGTAGGGGGCGTTGCTATGGGGGCACGGTATGCCCCAAGTGTGGCAAATATCGTCCTCAACAAGTGGGAATCTGAGACCATTTTTAACCAACCAAACGAGTCCCTTTTGAGACAAAGAAAGGAGATTGAGGACACACCCCTCAATCTCCATCTCTGCAGCCTCATCAGCACAACATTAATGGACAGGAATAGCTCTGCACAGATCTTCCTGTTCATTCACAAACTGAAGCATAGTAAACTGATCACTAACTCTGTCCATTTAGAAAAGGAAGGGCCAATAAGTATGTCATTCCCTGCTCTCCATCCTGACACATTCAACAAAGCAGCCGATGAGAGAGGGGGGAAGCCAGCAATGCTGTAGGGGACGATGGCAGGAAAGATCACAGGGGGACAGCAGGACCTGGATAGGAGGGGTAGCATGTAGAGAAACCAATTCCCTTAATTTTCCTCCTGCAGCCACTGAATGCCTGCCAGAGGGAGAGAAGGAGAAGCAGGCTTTCAGCGGCTACAGGAAGAAAATTAAGGGGATCGATTTCTCTACATGATGCCCCCGTTGCCCCTTCTATCCCAGTGTACAGGGTTGGGGCACATGGGCCCCATGGAGCAAACCCCTGTAATTATGCCTTTGGTGAGCAGTATGTCAGGGTAGTCAGTAAGTGGTATGTCAGGGCAGGACAGTCGGTGAGCGGTATGTCAGGGTAGTTAATGGGCAGTGAGTCAGGACAGTCAGTGAGCGGTATGTCAGGGCAGTCAGTGAGCGATATGTCAGGGTAATCAATTGGCAGTGAGTCAGAACAGTCAGTGAGTGGTATGTCAGGGCAGTCAGTGAGTGGTATGTCAGGGTAGTCAATGGGCAGTGAGTCAGGACAGTGGGTGAGCGGTATGTCAGGGCAGTCTGTGAGTGATATGTCAGTGCAATCGTGAGTGGTAAGTCAGTGCATGACAGTCGATGAGCTGTATGTCAGGGCAGTCAGTAAGCGGTATGTCAGGCAGATCTTTTCATGCATAATCTTAGCATATTTTCTTTTAGTAAGTACTAAAAGTAACTCTGACATTGGGATCATGTATATGTGAGCTACGGCCAATACAGACTATTAGTTTATAGTCCAGCGTCACTATTACATAATTATTTCACGTTTCTTTTTTTCCCTTTTCTTTTCCCTGTTTCTTTATATACCTTTTTTGCCCTGTGACTTTTGTGCCTTTTTGCGACTGATCTCAAGGTTGGGGCTTGTGAGCAGAGATCTGGGGGATCCTATTGGGACCTGAGGCAGGTGGCATAGTCCCCTGCTTATAGGAGGTGCACTGTTCCAACTTCACGGCACCCATCCATTTCCACTTGGGTGTGACCAATGGGATCCATGGTACATGACACAAACTGAATTTGTTTATGTAAAAAATATACAGTGTATATGTGTTTTTTGTGTTTTTTTTCTCCAGCAAGCATAGTTTGCGCTTAAATATTTCCTGAAGATGCCACATTTGGCGAAACATGTAGAAGAAATTAAGTGCACCCAAGATCACCAACAAACGTATGGTTAAATTTAATCTTGTTCTTACTATTGTATCCACTATATACATATATGTATCTGGAATATTTTTAACTCTGTTACAATAAATCATTTGTTTTTCAACTATCAACTATTCATGTCTATAGTACCTTAAGTGCACCTAAAAAAAAAAATCACATTCTACATCATTTGACTTTCTGCATATCAATTCTGGATGTGGTGCAATTGTTAACCCCATATCCTCAGCATTCAGGTTTTTTTTTCTTCTATACTATTCAAACCTGCCACTATACTGCCCTATACCACCCAAACCTGCCATTATACTGCCCTATACAACCCAAACCTGCCACCATACTGCCCTCTACTACCCAAATCAGCCACTATACTGCCCTATACAACCCAAACCTGCCACTATACTACCCAAACCAACCACTATACTGCCCTATACTACCCAAACCTGCCACTATACCACCATATACTACTCAAACCTACCACTATACCACTCTATACTACTTAAACCTGGCACTATACTGCCCTATACTACCCGAACTTGGCACTATACCATTCTATACTACCCAAACATGCCACTATACCACCCTATACTACCCTTTATCCTTATTTTATTTATCACAGTCAGATTAATGAAATATGCTTTATTGTTAATATTGTGGGTTGGGTGGGGCAACTGGTGGCGAGTAACTCTTAAGGCCTGGCTAGTAGCTCAAGACATGAAATGTTGAACCCTGATTATATACTGTATATATATATATATATATATATATATATATATATATATAAATATACACACAGTATCTCACAAAAGTAAGTACACCCCTCACATTTTTGTAAATATTTTATTATATCTTTTCATGTGACAACACTGAAGAAATTACACTTTGGTACAATGTAAAGTAGTAAGTGTGCAGCTTGTGTAAATTTACTGTCCCCTCAAAATAACCCATTAACCGCTTCCCGACCGCCTAACGCCGATATACGTCGGCAAAATGGCACGGGCAGGCAAAATCACGTACCTGTACGTGATCGTGCATGTGCCTGCCTGTGGGTCGCGCGCGCGCCGCCAGCGGCGCGCTCGCGACCCGGTCGGGAGCTCCGTGACCACGGCCGCGGGACCAGCGGACCCGATCGCCGCTGGTATCCCGCGATCGGGTTACGGAGCTGAAGAACGGGGAGAGGTTTGTGTAAACAAACCTCTCCCCGCGCTTCCTACACTGCCTGTCATTGATCGGCTGTTCCCTGTCATCGGGAAAGCCGATCAATGACGTCAGGCGTACAGCCACGCCCCCTACTGTAAAAAAAAACACAACACATCACACTGACTCCTCCCCGCCCCCTAGTGGTTAACTCATTCACTGCCACTGTCATTTACATAGGAATCAGTGCTATTTAAATAGCACTGATTTCTGTATAAATGACAAATGTCCCAAAAATGTGTCAAAAATGTCCGATGTGTCCGCCATAATGTCGCAGTCACAATAAAAATCGCTGATCGCCGCCATTACTAGTAATAAAAAAAAAAATATTAATAAAAATGCTATAAAACTATCCCCTATTTTAACGCTATAACTTTTGCGCAAACTAATCAATAATCGCTAATTGCGATTTTTTTTACCAAAAATATGTAGAAGAATACGTATCTGCCTAAACTGAGGAAAAAAAATGTTTTTTTATATATTTTTTGGGGATAATTATTATAGCAAAAAGTAAAAAAATATTGCATTTTTTTCAAAATTGTCGCTCTTTTTTAGTTTATAGCGCAAAAAATAAAAACCGCAGGGGCGATCAAATACCACCAAAAGAAAGCTCTATTTGTGGGAAAAAAAGGACGCCAATTTTGTTTGGGAGCCACGTTGCACGACCGCGCAATTGTCAGTTAAAGCGACGCAGTGCCGAATCGCAAAAAGGGGCCTGGTCCTTTGGCTGCCAATTGGTCCGGGGCTGAAGTGGTTAATGTCTAAACTGCTGGCAACAAAAGCAGCAGTGAAAATATTCAAATTGGGCCCAAAGTGTAAATATTTTGTGTGGCCACCATTATTTTCCAGTACTGCCTTAACCCTCTTGGGCATGGAGTTCACCAGAGCTTCACAGGTTGCCACTGGAGTCCTCTTCCACTCCTCCATGACGACATCACAGCGCTGGTGGATGTTAGAGACCTTGCGCTCCTCCACCTTTTGTGAGGATTACCCACAGATGCTCAATATGGTTTAGGTTGGGAGACATACTTGGTTAGTCCATCACCTTTACCCTCAGCTTCTTTAGCAAGGCAGTGGTTGTCTTGGAGGTGTGTTTGGGGTCGTTATCTTGTTGTAATACTGCCCTGCAGCCCAGTCTCCGTAGGGAGGGGATCATGCTTGGCTTCAGTATGAGGGGTGTACACACTTTTGTGAGATACTGTATATATATATATATATAATATATATATATATATATATACAGTATCTCACAAAAGAGTACACCCATCACATTTTAAAAAAAATATTTTATTATATCTTTTCATGTGACAACACTGAAGAAATTACCCTTTTCTACAATGTAAAGTAGTGAGTGTACAGCTTGCATAACAGTGTAAATTTGCTGTGCCCTCAAAATAACTCAACACACAGCCATTAAATGTCTAAACTGCTGGCAACAAAAGTGAGTACACCCCTAAGTGAAAATGTCCAAATTTCTCCCCGGTGTCATGTGACTCCTTAGTGTTATAAGGTCTCAGGTGTGAATGGGGAGCAGGTGTTTTAAATTTGGTGAAATCGCTTTCACTCTTTTATACTGGTCACTGGAAGTTCAACAAGACCTCAAGAAGATTGCCAAGACCTTGAAACATGGTGCAACATGGTGGCCAAGACCATACAGCGGCTTAACAGGACAGGTTCCACGCAGAACAGGCCTTTCCATGGTCGACCAAAGAAGTTGAGTGTGCGTGCTTATATCCAGAGGTTGTATTTGGGAAAAAGATGTATGAGTGCTGCCAGCATTGCTGCAGAGATTGAAGGGGTGGGGTGTCAGCCTGTCAGTGCTCAGACCATACGCCGCACACTGCATCAAATTGGTCTGCACGGATGTCGTCCCAAAAGGAAGCCTCTTTTAAAGATGATGCACAAAAAAGCTTGCAAACAGTTTGCTGAAGACAAGCAGACTAAGGACATGGATTACTGGAACCATGTCCTGTGGTCTGATGAGACCAAGATAAACTTATTTGGTTCAGATGGTGTCAAGCGTGTGTGGTGGCAACCAGGTGAGGAGTACAAAGACAAGTGTGTCTTGCCTACAGTCAAGCATGGTGGTGGGAGTGTCATGGTCTGGGGATGCATGAGTGATGCCGGCACTGGGGAGCTACAGTTCATTGAGGGAACCATGAATGTCAACATGTACTGTGACATACTGAAGCAGAGCATGATCCCCTCCCTTCGAAGACTGGGCCACAGGACAGTAATTCAACAAGATAATGACCCCAAACACACCTGCAAGACATCCTCAAATGAAAGGTGGAGGAGCGCAAGGTCTCTTACATCCACCAGCTCTGTGATGTCATCATGGAGGAGTAGAAGAGAACTCCAGTGGCAACCTGTGAAGCTCTGGTGAACTCCATGCCCAAGAGGGTTAAGGCAGTGCTGGAAAAAAATGGTGGCCACACAAAATATTGACACTTTGGGCCCAATTTGGACATTTTTACTTAGGGGTATACTCACTTTGGTGCCAGCGGTTTTGACATTAATGGCTGTGTGTTGAGTTATTTTGAGGGGACAGCAAATATACACTGCTATACAAGCTGTACACTCACTACTTTACATTGTAGCAAAGTGTAATTTCTTCAGTGCTGTCACATGAAAAGATATAATAAAATATTTACAAAAAATGTGAGGGGTGCACTCACTTTTGTGAGACACTGTATATATGAATATATATTATATATATATATATATATATATATATATATATACTCGCTTATTTACTTAATTATTTTGTTGTATTTTGTATGATTGATTAGTCATAAATCCTAAGTAAGAAATCACAATAGCACAACGTCCAAGACTTTGTAGATGTGTATTCTGTAGATTTCTATCTGCACCCAACAAAATAAAGTTTATAATATAATAGAAATAAGGTGACCTGGAAACATCTAAGGATATGGCACAGAACATCTGGGTTTGTTGAAAATAACTGTGTCTGAATCAAAGAGACAACACTGTGTAAGATAATGGTAAATTATTTAGAGGGAAGTCTGCCATGACCATCTCTAACGGATAGATACCGCGTTATATACAAAGGTTTAGAGATCATCCCTAGAGAACATGAGAAGTAAATATCTGAAAAATCATATTAAAAACCTTGACATTCTGCTCTTAAATTTTAAAAGGTGCCTAATTTCTCGGCACATTGTCCAGAAACTCACCAGACATGTTAAAATTTGCCAGGCTTGGATTGTAAATAAACATGGTTTAGAATAAAAAATAACAATAACTGATTTTACTGAGTGCTAACCCTGTACTTCTGAGGTTATTTTATTTTTTATTTTTTTAATGTTTGCAAAAAATATTAAAAAAGCACAGCCCCCTACTTGCAAACAATACCATCCCTGGACATCTGGCTGAAGAGCATGCATATTGCCATGTATCCTCATGGCCAGGGGGTGACAAAAGCATGACCACAAGCCATGTTGATACCAACTTACAAGCCCTTCCGCACTGGGAAAATAGGTTAAGCCTGCCCCCCCCCCCCCAAAAAAAAATGCCCCAGACTCTTTAACAACTCAGGTGCCTAAAAAGTTCAAGTGGTGTCTAAAAATATCCTCTAGTACAGGATCTTGAAATAGGGAGAAAAAGCTCCCTACTTAATTATTTCTCAGCTGGTAGTTGAGACATGAGAAGTAAGTACATTTATCTGCTGCTGTATTTCCATAGTGGATACTATACATATATGCACATCATAATCTTTGACTGTCAGTTGATCATTGGTAAGAAAATTTGTAATTTCCTGCTTGGGTGAAGAACTCTGCCAAATGATACAAGTTAGGTTTTAGTCAACCTCTGCAACAAAAAAAAATATTTTTGGTGAGATACTCCTTAAGGGTTAATCACTTCTAAAGGAATGCAGACACTGCAGTTTTTTTCATCAGAACATTTAAAGTTCACCCATTCAGAATCACTGTACACAGGATTTTGTCTAACACAGAGAAAAGGGTAGAAATCTGCAACAGAATTTGTTAGAATCTTTGCAATGTACATTGATCACCCAGATGGGATTGTTTTATTTTCAAAAAAAGTGGAATTACTCTTTAAGCTATCAGTTGTATTATAGAATGGATGACACTTTAAGGCCGGGTTCACACTATTGCGAATTGGATGCGTGATCCCCCGGTGGGCCAGCATGCACAGGACCCCTACTGGGAGCTGCAACGGCATTAGGTGTGAACGCAGCCTAAATCCTGGCATATAGTTATATTTTATTTAGGTATCAAAAGTAAAAACGTATTAGTTTATTTATGTAAAATAAGTATTGCTTTGAACTGTCCCCTGGGGAGGCACCCACCACAGGTAAAAAAAACTCTGCCTTATTTCTAGAAAAATATCTTGCTATATTAAGTCAGTTACCTGACTATATCACCAATGTAATCTCAGTATCTATTTTTGCTTTGATTATTTTTAAGGTTAATAAGTATCTATACATTTGATTTCAATAACACTAGCAAAATATCATATTTTCATGCCATATTAAAACACAGATCACATAAGTCTTGAGAGTTTTTTTCATTTAGAATAATACAACCAAAGAAAAAAAATTATGTTTTTTAACTGAAAGAAGAAAAGAACATAGACGCAGGCACCTACTGAAAAAGAACATTTCTATCATTTTAGAGTAACAGCTTTATAACTATAAAGTCATTTATAGTAAATGTAATTGCTATACCTAGAAGGATTCCTTCATGCTCTGTGACAAAGTAGCTACCTCATCTCTCAAAGAATACCTTCAATAAAAAAGAATTAATACATTTCTGAAATTTTGCTGTCCAGTTAAAAAAAGCTTAAATTACCTGTTCAATATTGCCTTTAAAAAGATATATTGTATGAAAGTGAAAGGAAAAAAAACACTGAGTTTAGGTGAAAGTGGTGTATGATGGCCTAGTAATACCAAGCTAAATTAGATTTTTACCTTTCATAAATGGGCTTTAGCATATATTTGCATTTTATGCCAAAATGAAAATGAACTTAAAATTTTAACTGCCTTTTTACTGTAACAAAGCTTTTGTGTGAAATTATATGTGTTATCTCATTTAGAGAATTACTTTACATTAACAGCGACCCACGTTTCATTTTATCTTGTTTTTTTTTTTTTTAAGTGGCAATGTACTGTATGTGGTAAGCAATATTTATTTATGAGTAGTTCAAAGATAATTATGCTCTATAGTTTTTATTACTATCCATTTGGGTTGTCCTATTGGAATAAATATACACCTGAATTATGCCACCCAGATGCAAACTGTGGATGGTGTACACAAGCAATAATATTTTAATAACTTATTTCTGTATACAGTATATAAGCTACTCTCTGAAGGAAAATTCTCTGTCTGTAACAACAACTGGATCAGGGTCAGACTGCACGGCAAACAGAAGTGGTGACAGACAGACCCCTGCTGGAAATGACGTCCTGCTGTCAGTCAGTGAGGGGATCCGGTGATGGGCTTTCCGGTGTAATATATTTGTGGGTGGCATTTTGTTGGATTTTAATAAAAAGCTGGTTTTATAGATGAAACTATTGGCTTTTCTTTTCATACTTCCTGGGGTTTTGTGACAAGCTCATTAAGGGGAGAGGGGATGAAGAAACAGGGATCTGCTAGAGGTTACATTTTAATACAAAGGGCACTATTGCTTATCATTTAGATAAGCAACTGGAGTCGGTGAGTGTAAGGGAGAGAGGGGAGTGTGCCATCTACCACAGGGTGTTTAAAGTGGATGTGCTCATGTGCTCACATCACAGGAATGGACCATATGATATTGTGTTAGTTATATGCTATTGTTGGAATGGACTATTGAGCACTCCTATATCACTTGTAATTCATATGTTGTCATATAATTTTAATAAGTAATATAGGCACTTTTTGTTTCATGTTGAACACTGAATTTATGTTTATAACTTAAGTTACACAGTGCTACCTTATTTCTAGATTATGAATTAATGTGGACATATGATTTATATAAAATGTTATACTGTTTTGCTAAAATATGTACACAGATACTGTTATGGGCTGTACACACTATAGGATTTTCCGACAACAAATGTTGGATGTGAGCTTGTTGTCGGAAAGTCCGACCATGTGTATGCTCCATAGAACATTTGTTGTCGGAAATTCCGCCAACAAATGTTTGAGAGCAGGTTCTCAAATTTTCCAACAACAAGACTTGTTGTTGTAAATTCTGAGTGTGTGTACACAATTCCAACGCACAAAAGTCCACGCATGCTCGGAATCAAGCAGAAGAGCCGCACTGGCTATTGAACTTCAATTTTTTCGGCTCGTCGTATGTGTTGTACGTCACCACGTTCTTGACGTTCGGAATTTCCGACAACATTTGTGTGACTGTGTATATGCAAGACAAGTTTGAGCCAACATCCTTCAGAAAAAAATCCACGGTTTTGTTGTCAGAAAATCCTATTGTGTGTACATAGCATAAGTGTCACATATCTGGTGGCAGAGCCTGACCTGTAGAGGGAGGCCTCTCCTACAGACCGGCTCTGAGACCACTAATTTTGTGACAGTGGCCATGAGAGCGCAACAAGGTATAGGTGCCTATAAGATGTCTGTCAGCTATGACTGTAGGTACAATATGCTAGATGAAGTAGTTGAACTGTAAGCGATAACAAAATCCCAAATAATTTGAAAACATAAATAAGGGGGAGGGTGAGACCACAAGCCTCAGGGATTTTTTGTATACGATATCTAGGTTAATAAGGGTAGATATAGACAGTAGCGATGTATATAAAAAATAGATTTGTATTTTCCCGTGGGGACAGATAACGACAAAGGACACAGGTAATATATCCATACATTACAGACATATGTGTTAAATCAGACAAGATTTGTGTAGAGCTTTGCCATACTCGACATGTTTCACTCTATGGAGTTTCTTCAGGAGATTCATAGGTATAGCTCAGAGATATGCTGAAATAACAAAATCGCATGAAAATGCATCCATTTCAAAAGTACACATAAAATGTACATATTTAAAAGATAATGAGATTGGCTCAGTATATACATCTAATGAACCCAGCAGTATACATAAAGAGATCATTTACACGATAACAAGGGGCATAGAAAGCAGACGAGGGCATGGAAAAGGGGCAGGCTGATCTTACCACATAGACTTGGATGAATGTGAGAAAAATTACACACATAAGTGTCAGTTTCTTGTATAAAAACTGATTTTTAGACATGAGGTGATTCACTTCCAGGATGCCAAAAGATGCATAGAGTCGCTTGCAGAGAGGAACACTGAATCAGGTTAGTGTTATGGGAATGAGAGTAGTATGCCTTCAAGTTGCTGAACATTGAGGTTTAAGGTTCAGGTATGGTGCAATTCATACTGCACCGGGTCCAAAAATTGGTTGAGATAGAGTTATATCCCTTGATGATAAAAACTGGTAGCGGGCTCAGCGCAAGAGGACGGACAGTTAAACCGCCAAGCGTCCTCGTGTTCCTGACAGGAGGTTTATGACTGTAGGTAGCAGGTGCATCACCAGAGACGGGTCAGAACACTGGAACAGCAGATGGCAGCAAAGACAGCAGACCCCGGATTAGGCAGGCAGCAGGCTGCAGGTGCTTGACAGGCAGCTGGCAGGTAGCA
The DNA here is from genome assembly GCA_028564925.1 of Lithobates sylvaticus. Classification (NCBI taxonomy): domain Eukaryota; kingdom Metazoa; phylum Chordata; class Amphibia; order Anura; family Ranidae; genus Lithobates; species Lithobates sylvaticus. The sequence continues at coordinate 364,433,098 of CM053027.1, forward strand.
GGTGCAGAAGAACTGGCAGCACTCAGCAAGTGAAGGACCTGCAGGGACCAGGTAGCATGCAGAGCAGGGTGGGTGGTTAACTGAATGCAAGGTCAGACAAGCCAGGTCAGCAACATACGGTCAGATACAGTCATAAACGGCAGGCAGAGAATGATCAGGATACAAGCAGAAGTCAGCAACATACAATCAGGCAGATGAGCAGGAGACAGAGCAAATCCAGAGACAGGCCAAGGTCAGGGCAGGTAGAGTTCAAGCAAAGTCAGGACAGCCCAGGTCAATCACAGAAGTCAACACAGGAACAGATACAGGAACATAGGTAATAGCTGTAGGTCAGACCTCACTAGCTAATAGAAATTCTGCAGTTTAAATAATATGCATCTGCACACGGTCCTGACAGTAAGTAGGGCTGTGAGGACAGTTTGGTCCCAACTTAGGTTTGGACTGGAGGTTGGCTGTTCAGGTGTTTAGAACAAACACCATAACTTTTGCCCATTGGGCCCCCTGTTCAGCAGGAGTTGAAAATCATATATACAAGTGATATATCTACCACTCCTATATATGACAGCTTCCCACTGTCACTGGTTGCTAAGCAAGCAGTAGGTATTTGCACCGTTGCATCCCTAGGAACATCTGACTTCTCTGAGATTTCCCGACCAAAGAGACCAACCTCAGGGGAGCAGTAACATCACTGACAAAATATGGCCATATGACACCTCCGGGAGTACCGTCGGGATCGTGGCTTATATATTCTATATTCATTAGTGTGGGGGGAATTTCTGGGGGCCTACTTATTATTAAAGGGGCTTCCAAATTCTGATAAGCCCCTGGTCTGCAGTCCCCCACAATCACCAGCCAGAGATGTGGGGAGGAGGCCCTCTTGGGGACAAGATGTTTTGCCAAGAGGGTCTCATGTTGAGGGCATGTGGCCCGGTATGGTTCAGGAGGTGGGGTTCATAATCATCACCCCTTTCCTCCCCAGCCAGGTTACATACTGAGATTAAGGGTGAGTATGAATTTCTAGACCTCACACATTTTTATTTGTTTGTGTGTAACTGCCTCCCATCTGGCCACTGTATAAAAACAGCCTGGTGGGAGGTGTGCAGATATGGCTGAACATACCCATATGTCCTCCCACACTGGCTGCTCATGGGTACTCTCTAGAGTCCTCTGGACACAACAGATTATAAACCTGCTGTGAGCGGCCCTGGTAGCATGTGATTAGTGTGACCAATCACAGCGATCACAGTCGCAGCAGTAAACTAAATTTTAATTGTTTACTACTGTGTGAGTTCTGTGATTGGTCACATTGATCACATGGTACCAGAGCCAGCAGCCTTGTACCATCTTATAACTGTGATTAATCACATTTTTGTTTACATACTGTCACCACTCCTTATTACCGCTGCACCATTCAAATTCTCCCTGATCACTGCCACACCAGTCATTTTGTCCCCAATCACTGACAGATCAGTATAGTGCACCTGATCACCACCACACCAGACCCAGTGTCCCTGATCACCACCACACCAGTCATATTGTCCATAACCATTGCCACACCAGTCCCAGTGTCCCTGATCATTTCTTCACCAGTTACAGTGTCTCTGATCACTGCCACATCAGTTACAGTGTCTCTTATCACCACCACAGCAGTTACAATGTCGCTAATCACCACCACATAAGTCAATGTGTCACCATAAGGACATGTTTGGATGGCTCTTTAGAGAGCATTGGGCAAGCAGTGAGGATGCATTGCATCTGGACCCCATGCAAGCAAACCCATTCACTCAAATGGGTCATGATCGGCAGATTTACAAAGGATATAATAACTATTGCCACATCTGTTAAAGCAAAGCATCACAGCCATGTCATGTGTACACCCCCAACCGCTGCCTCTGCAGCTAAATGGGGTAGTGGTTGAGGAGCAGTAAAACTGCAGCTGAACCACAATGATTTACCACTCCCCACGTGTGAAAGAACCCTAATAGTGCAGCCAGTCACAGTTGGTGTCCCTTATTGTCACCTGTCCTAACCCTGGCCTGTTTACTGACCATGTTTTTGTAATTTGCCTGGAATAATCCTTTCCTGTCTGCTGACCATGTCTCTGCCTGAACTGGAACTGACACATCTGCATGTTTTGTGGACTATTTTCCTGCAAGACAGCAGTCCCAACCATCTCCTGTGGACAACTGCATTCCTGGAACAACAGCAACTCTTTTGTTCTTCCTTTCTTTTGACTCCTGTACTTTGTGGCCAGTGAAATGCTATTCCTGGGGGCAGCCACATACCAGTATGCTAAGTTTGCTTGGTTTATAGCAGAGGTGCTCAACCTTTTAAAGAACGAGGGCCACTTAAATGATTTGGAAACCTGTCGTGGGCCACAATGAGATTAAATGGTTTGGAATTAATTTTTTATTTTTTTATTAATATTTTGAATAGCATAATGAATATTGTCATCCTGCAGTCCCCGAATGGGGAGGGAGAAGAGGAGAAGCCAACTTTATGTAAAAAACACATTTTCATTTTCTTTCCTGCATTTTCCAAAAACTTGTGGCAAAAAATGACATTTTCAAAAGACTCACTATGCCTTTCAGAAAATACCTTGGAGTGTTAGCTTTCCAAAATTGTGTCATTTTGTGGGTGTTTCCACTGTTCTGGTGTTCCAGGGCCTCCAACATTTGTGATGGGTAGTCAGGAAATGACAGTATATGCATAATGTATGCCCCTTGAAAACCCAATGGTGCTCCTTGGATTCTGGACCCTTCTATGCATCTGGGCTTTGAAAAAGTTTCACACATGTGGTATCCCTATACCCAGGAGGCATAGCAGAATGTGTTTTGGGGTGTAATTCTAAGTATGCCTATGCCGTGTGTGAGAGATTCATTTTAATTAATTTTCCAAAAAAATGTGATGAAAAACATACTTAAAAAAACTCACCATGCCTCTCACTAAATACATTTGACTCTCTACTTTCCAAAAAGGGGTAATCGGGGGGGGGGGGGTGGTATTTGTACTGTTCTAGCATTTTAGGGCATCAGGAAATATAATAGGCAGTCAGTACTTCAGGACTGATCAAATTTTTTTTTAAAGTTTGTAGACTCTATTACTTTTTACACAGACTAAATAATATACACTAATTTGGGTATTTTTTTTTACCAAAGAAATGTATCAGAATACATTTTGGCCTAAATTTATGAAGAAAGATTTATTTTATTTATTTGCAAAATGTATAGCAAAAAGGTGTATTTTCTTTTCAAAATTGTCATTTCTTTTTTGTGTATATTACAATTTTATTTTAAAAAAGTGTTTATCCAATATCACCAAAATAAAGCTTTATCCGTCTCAAAAAATTATAAAAAAAAGTAAATCGAGTACAGTGTTGCACGACTGAGTAATTGTAATTTTAAAGTTTAACAGCTCTGAGAGTTGAAAAATTGCATGGACTGGAAGGGAGTGAAAGTGTCCAGACTTGAAGTGGTTAATATGGACTTCTGGGGGGACCTCAAGCATTTTTTTTTTGTTTTTTATGCGAGGTACCCACTTAAATTTCATACCAGACTCAAATGGTACTCTATGTTTTTTTTTCCATTCCTGCTGAAGGTTTTTCCACAGCAAAAGTAACATTTACAAAGAAAAAAGTGATACAGTTTAAACTGCCTGCAAATAACATTTCCTTTGCTGGCTTCTTAAAAAGAAAAAATCAGCACACGGCTGTTAGATATTAATTTCATAGTAGAATTGAAGAACCCTTAGCTTGTAGGATACTTAAGAAAAAAGTATTTATTCTTCGCAAGACAAGACTTATGTAGTGACATATGTTAGCATATGGTATGGCTTCCGACATCAAAAGGAGAAAGAGATATACAGTATATACCAGATGTTACATTCTTTTAGAGTGTAGGTTCCTTCCTTCCTTATCTCTTTTCTAACTAACCTTCTAAACCTTGTATTCTTATACTGTTTTGTAAAGTTATGTCAGCACTTCACGAGAGTAACACCCATTCTGCATATATGGTTCTAGTCTATAGTAAGATACGTAACTCCTCCTAACATACGAACATAGAAACTCAGAATAGAAATAAATACACAGCAAAATTACTTTTCTCTTTGTCAAAGAGATATTGAAGTAATCTTCAAAACTGACATAATTACATTATAACATTAATATATTTTATATATATATTGCAGAAAATGTTATCACTTAAAATAATATTAAACTCTAAATCTCTAACAATCCCTTACCGTTATGCCTCGTACACACGATCAGACTTTCCAACAACAAAACCGTGGAATTTTGTCCGAAGGCGGTTGGCTCAAACTTGTCTTGCATACACACGTTGGCCAACAATTACGAACATAGTGACGTACTAGATGTACTACGTGGTTTTTCAGCACTTTAGCGCTACCCTTTGGGCTCCTTCTGCTAATTTATTTTGAGTAGAAGCTTGGTGAGTGTTGATTTGCGCTTTTATTTTCACGTTTTTCATTTCATACTTTTCAGTTTGTTTCTGAACGGCCGTTCATCAACCAGACATGTTGCGGAATCAGAGGAGATAACGTGTTATTTATTATTGGCCTTGGAGTTATTGCGTTGACATTTTTTTTTTGGTTGAATAATGATTTCTTTTCTATATTTTTGGATGCATAGAATGCACTTTTTGTTTAAGTTCTATTGGCAGATAGCATGTCTAATTATTATAATTTTTTTTAAATGCACAATAAAAAAAATTGTGGAGAATAATACTTGGCTATGTGTTTTACTTCAAATGACAGTTTGGGAGTAGGCAGTTACATTTTAAAAAATACAATGTAAAATTGACAAGGGACACCAACATAGTTGTATCTTTGATTGTATAAATTAGGGGATAATGATGTTGTGGTAACTTGCACAAATAAAAAAATAAAAAACATAATAATATTATTCTTGATGTCACTAGAAAAAAAAAGCCTTTGAAAATTAGTTTGCAATAACTCCATCAGTATCACCAGCAAAGCAGAATCATTACTATCCCATTAAAGAGGAAGAGAATTGTGCCCTGCATTTGGAGATTTCATAATTTGCCACGTCACAAATGTTAATTCTCCATTACGAATGCTAGTTTACAAGACCGACCGCTTCTGCTTCCTAGCATTCGTGTTTGTACTTTGGACTTTTGTCCGATGGACTTGTGTACACACGATCGGAAAATCCGTCAACGCACATTTGTTGGCAGAAAATTTGAAGACTTGCTAGCCAACATTTTTGGCGGAAAGTCCGACAAAAAATGTCCAATGGAGCATACACATGGTGGGATCTTCCACCAACAGCCTGACATCCAACATTTCGAGTCAGAAAAATCTGATCATGTGTACGGGGCTTTAGGTGTCTGCTATGTATTTTGGGGGACCTTTTGGGTATATTTCTCTTTTAATATAAGAAGCCAGAAGGGAGATGTCATTTTGCTGGCAGTTTAAACTTTTTTTTGCTTGCAAATGTCAGTGTTTTAAAAAAAAAAAAAAAAACACTGCTTTAAAAATTAAATTTTTTTAATTTATTTTGATTTTTTACATTCCCCAGGGCAGTAACCAATGCTTTTTTATTACACCTATTGCCTATTAGCCCTGAAAACTTGAATTTTTAATTTTGCAGATTCAGCTCCTCTTGATTTCAGTGTGGTCCGGCTTTGGCATCTGAGCTTCTTTGAAGTTCTCTGGATCCAACTCCAACCAAACCCAGGGCAGTTCAGCTCAACACTAACATTAAGATATTAAATGGGGATTTATCAAAAGCAGAAAGCTGGCTAGCAAACAATATAAACCATTGCACAAGCTGCTGCCATATCCCATAGGAAGAAAATCACACAACATGATACAAACAATCTACAAAAATTCAGCAGATGATCTTTTACCAAGACTCCCTCCTTGTACATCAACCAAGATTTACAATTTCTGCACAACAACATAACAGACAAGCTGAATCACTTGCAGTAGCTTATTTTTTTCATACAATAAAAGGCTACTAATTTTTCAAGCTATTTTTTCAGTTCCAGAAAATGTACATATATTATATACACAAAGTATGCAAACATCAACAATGTTGTTATACAAGTTATTAGTAGACATGTGCACACTGAAATATTTTGTTTCGGAATTTTGTTTTCATCCGAAAAATACATTTTGTTACTCCCGAAATTCGTTTTTATTTATTTTGTTTCGTTACAAAATGCATTCGTCTGAAATTCCGAAATAATTAAGGTCTAATCTGTCATTGAAGGCTTATGGTGTCTGTCGAATGTTCTAAGAAGAAGGAGCAGCTAAACTGTAAGACGCCGCAATCGTAAATTTCCGGTCGAATGTTCCACCTACAAGCTATAGTAGAATTCTAATGTTGTATGACACTAGTAATAATTATATTTATTAATTATTATTACTAGTCAACCAACATTAGAATTCTTCTATAGCCTATGGGCAGAGCATTTGACCATAAATGTCCGCTCGCGCTGACTGCTTCATCAAATCTTTATGTCAAATCTTTTCTCTCTATGTCGAATAATCTTGGACTAATAGAGTTAAGTTAGGCGCATTCAACCTTTTTTGCTATTGTCTCTATAATGTCAAATTTTTTCTATATATGTCAAATCTTTTCTCTCTATGTAGAATAATCTTGGACTAATAGAGCTAAGGTTAGGCACAATTGACCACAGGTTCGATGGACACAGATCACTATTGTCAGAGTCATGTCGAATCTCCTATCTATATCAAACTGTTGTCAAAACGATGTCGGATCTTTCGGTTTTCGGATTCTGCACGTTCGTTATCGTTTGTTATAACGATAATGAAAATACCCAAAATTCGGCCAAAAATGCATTCGGACTAAAACCAATGCACAGGTCTAATTATTAGTTATAAGTTGTTATAGAAAACATGTATGATTGAAACCCAATGTATCTAACATTGGCCTTTGGGCTGCAGTACAGGACCTGGATGCAGTTGAGGAACTGGTGACCAAACCCCACTGCCGCAATGCAAAATACAATTAACCCAACCCAAGTATTCAAAAGTTTTTCCAATGTCTAAGTTAAAAAACAAAGAAATATTAGAAGCCTTTTTCTTTGGCTTGTAGTATAAAGTAGAACAGAGATTCTACACACATTATCGCCTACCTGCCTGCACGGACTGAACCCCGTCTGGTCTTAGGAGATTAATTAGCCAGCACAATTTTACTCTAATAGCTAAAAATTTTATGTCAATATTTATTAGTGAGATGGGGCAGAATTTCCATGGAACTGCTCAAGGACTCCAGGAGTTTTGGGTGGAGGGGAAGATTAGAGAAATACGTTTTAACTAAGTGTTAGTCAGTGGTGTATAAAATTTGTATAAAATTTCTTTAAACGCTCAAAAAATATACAAGCTCTTGGCAGGATTCACTGTAAGGTCACCATTACTAATTAACAATTAACATATGGGTAGGTCAGACATTGAACATGGCATGAGCGTATCTGGCTTTTTTTGAGTCCAGTGCAACTGTCACTCCTCTAGGTGGGTAAGACATAGATTGAGTGGGTTTTTTAAAGGCCTGAGAAGCTATAAGATGGTCACCTTCAATCTTCTAATTTGGCCTTCTCTTTGCCTCTTGTGCTAATAGGTATTTTGATCAGCTTAGCACAAATATTCGGTGCCTTTCCAGAGTGACTGGTTAAACACTTTCATTAAAATATTCGCTCAGGCAGTCAAGGCAGTCAAGGCAGAAACAGTAGTTTGTGAGCAGAGAATCCTACAGGCATTATGTTGTTTTTGCTCATATGTAGAAACTTAATATGGAGGCTCATGGAAACATGATCAGATCATTTATTTGGGATTAAAGAAGTGGAAGAAATGGGGATAGGATGTATTGTATACACATTTATTATACATGCAAGAGAATGTATTGTGAGGGTTGAAGTGAATTGTGTAGGATTCCCTAGGGTGATGTTTTTACATTCAAATGTAAATGAGATTATACTGTAGGAACGGAGAAAGGAACTGCTGTGCTGAGGTTGCTTTTTGCTGTGACATGGAAAGGGGCTTGTGAGGGTTATGAATTTTTTAAGTGAATACAGGATTCAATTTGAGCATCCTCCAGGTATAAAT
>CM053027.1:365846703-365849203 GCA_028564925.1 Lithobates sylvaticus
TCGAAGTCCACGTTATCTTCTTCGTCACAAGTACAAGACACAACAGAAGACAGAATTGGCAGCACTGAATGGTGTCTTTGTGAAGGGTGTATACCCATGCCTACACAAGTGGAATCAATCTGTTGTCGAGAAATAGACGAGGTCCAAGTGTGCATTCCTGACGGGAGAAGATGCATAACGGAGTCTGATATCTTTATCTCGCAGATGACTACCGAGGAACACGTCCGCATTACGTATACAGTGTTGCACCTAGAGGGCTTACCTTTTGTAGATGCCGACAACAACCGGTCAGTAAACCATCATTTTTTTTTATTTTTTTATTTATTGAATAATTGTTACTTTTGTATTTATTTTATATTTTTATTGCAGGAGATTACGTAAAACCGCCTATCGCGCTTTTATAGCGTGGATTTATGGTGTTTTAGGGAAGGGGAACCGAAGGGTCATCCCGTCATGTGCCGTTAATAGTGTTCGGCAAAAATTTCCTGATCCTAATGGGGCATATGTAGGTTTTCTGTACTCAGACGATTATGATGCCTCAGAAATGGCGTTCCATTAAATGTGTTTGTTTTCTTTTTATCTGTATATCTAGTTTTAATATATGTTTATTATTGATTATTTCCTTATCGTATGTAATTTTAAATAAAAAATTTTAAAAATCAATAAAGTGGTGTTAATCTAAAATTGTGTTTGTTTTTTTTTTATACCTGATTAATATTATAAATTAAAAATGTTTTTGATCCGAGTCTGCATAACACAAAAAATAATATAACTAAATTTAAATCAAACAATATTTAATTATAACTTATTTTTTCACATAGAAACAGTATATAACAATCACAGCAACAAAGGTTTTATTTTATTTCAATAACTTAAATTAATTAAAATTATTTCTCATAAAAATTGAAAACTACCAACATTTTGAAAGGCTCACGTTTCAACAATAGGAAACCGTGTCATATGTTCTCTCACAGCCGCACTAGTTTCTGGCCTTTCGACTGGTGCAATATTTTTTGGCATGTGTGGGTTCTTTGGTCTCCATGAACTACTTAGGGTGCCCTCCACTAGGCAAACCATGTTGGAAATCATGACTTTGCTGTGTTCATTGTCCTTTTTCTCGAAAACATTGCGCACTATCCACTTTTTTCTTCCGCGTGGATACTCCAAATGTTTTCTTTCCACAAAAATTTCGGCACCATTTTCATCCAATTTTTTTGTCAAAGCAGGTTTACGTACCACGTTATGATTGTGGCTTAATGCCGCCAATTTTGTTCGGGCGTCCATGCCATCAAAACGATAATGTATTCGTTTTGGACGATATTTTAGAACCATACTGTGGTACGTTTCTATAACACCGGTTTGACAAAAAAAAACAAGATGCTTCATGTCCTTTTCTAATTTAGGATCCAAAATAATGGCGGATAATACATGAAACGCAGGTGTCGATCGGACTATCCAGGGAACCGTTGGAGCATCAACCTCACCGTGCAAACATTTGTGTTGTATATCGTCAACTGTCCATACATGCTCATTCACTACATGATGTAGTAAAGATTGCCACAGTTCTTTAAACACTTCCTCGTTTCCTTGGCAAGCTCTACTACAAAAGTAGAAATGGTTTGTTATGGCTCGAATCCACGGCATAATGGCACTATAGATTTTCTTCTTCGAAATTTGAACCAATTTTCTTTTTAAATTTTTCACATAGTGCCAGATGTCAAATTGGTGATTTATTTTTTCATATTTTGCAGAGGTTAATAATTTACGTATGCCAGTGTGTCTATCGGTTCCAACAAATCCAATATCCAATTGTTTTTCAATTAGTCTGTCTAAACATTTTGTAAAACCAAATTTTTCCATTGCAACTGATGAGGTTGTTTGCGACACCTGCACCAACTCAAAATCCACAATTTTTTTGGAGAAAAGATCCATGAAGGTGTAAGTGGAGAATTTGGCAGAAAAGCCGGGACTATCACATTGGCCATCTCCTATAAGAAATAATGATTTTCCTGATAATTCTTTAAACAACTTGTCCTGGCTTTCCTGCCAACTGTAATCAATCGATGGAAAAATGTATCGATTTTGGGCTCGATTGTATGAAGTTGATCCAAAAATCGCAATGCCACAAAGATCGAACATTTCTGCAACTTTTGAATAGCTACCTCCACTTACACAAATGGCGCCTGCCAGCAATATATTACCTGCAGGGTAATGTTTGATTTTCGGCTGGCTTTCCCACAGCTTCATACGGTGTGCGGCAGAGCATGTTGAATGCACGCACACCATGGTTCCGATTATTTGTTTTTCTATTTTTTTAATTTTTGAAAGACAGTCTGGATCAGGACAACGCATCTGGTAAAGCAATTTATCCAGACTGCTTTCGAATACAATGAATTTATTCTCTTTCTGAAGAATCTCTGCATATGGCAGTGTTTCTTCAGGGTCTATTTCCTCTACACTTTCACAAATGCTGATGTCGTCTTTTTGTGGAGTTTCACAA